>JASKUP010000482.1:0-10037 GCA_030448955.1 Trichopoda pennipes
AACTACACTAAAAATACTAAAATACACTAAAATATACTAGAATACACTAAAATATACCAAAATACACTAAAATATACTAAAATATACCAAAATATACTAAAATACACCAAAAAATATACTAAACTGCAATAAAATATACTAAAGTGCAATAAATACTAAATACACTAAATACACTAAAATATACTAAAATTCACTAAAATATAGCAAAATACACTAAAATATACTAGAATACACTAAAATATACTAAAATACACTAAAATATACTAGAATACACTAAAATATACTAAAATGCACTAAAATATACTAAAATACACTAGAATATACTAAAAAACACTAAAATACAATATACGATAATACACTAAATTATACTAAAATATACTAGAATACACTAAAATGCACTAAAATATACTAAAATACACTAAAATACACTAAAATATACTAAAAATATACTAAAATACACTAGAATATACTAAAATATATTAAAATACACTAAAATATACTAGAATACACTAAAATATACTAAAATACACTAAAATATACTAGAATACACTAAAATATACTGAAATGGACTAAAATATACTAAAATACACTAGAATATACTAAAATACACTAAAATACAATAAACGATAATACACTAAATTATACTAAAATATACTAGAATACACTAAAATATACTAAAATACACTAAAATATACTAAAATTCACTAAAATATACTAAAATACACTAAAATATACTAAAATATATTAAAATACACTAAAATATACTAAAATATACTAAAATACACTAAAATATACTAAAATACACTAAAACATACTAATAAATATACTAAAATACACTAAAATATACTAAAATACACTAAAATATACTAGAATACACTAAAATATAATAACATACACTAAAATATACTAAAATACACTAAAATATACTAGAATAGGCTAAAATATACTAAAATATACAAAAATACACTAAAATTTACTAAACTACACTAAAATATACTAAAATACATACAAAAAAATTTACTAAACTACACTAAAATATACTAAAATACACTAAAATATACTAGAATACACTAAAATATACCAAAATACACTAAAATATACCAAAATATACTAAAATACACCAAAATATACTAAAGTGCAATAAAATATACTAAAATACACTAAAATATACAAAAATACACTAAAATATAGTAAAATACACTAAAATATACTAGAATACACTAAAATATACTAAAATTCACTAAAATATAGTAAAATACACTAAAATATAATAGAATACACTAAAATATACAAAAATACCGTAAAATATACTAAAATATACTAAAATACGCTAAAATATACTAAAGTACAATTAAATATACTAAAATACACTAAAATATACTAGAATAAACTAAAATATACTAGAATAGACTAAAATATACTAAAATACACTAAAATTTACTAAACTACACTAAAATACACTAAAATATACTAGAATACACTAAACTATACCAAAATACACTAAAATATACTAAAATATACCAAAATATACTAAAATACACCAAAATATACTAAAGTGCAATAAAATATACTAGAATACATTAAAATATACTAAAATGCTCTAAAATATACTAAAATACACTAGAATATACTAAAATACACAAAAATACAATATACGATAATACACTAAATTATACTAAAATATACTAGAATACACTAAAATATACTAAAATACACTAGAATATACTAAAATACACTAAAATATACTAAAATACACTAAAATATACTAAAAATATGCTAAAATACACTAGAATATACTAAAATATAGTAAAATACACTAAATTATACTAGAATACACTAAAATATACTAAAATACACTAAAATATACTAGAATACACTAAAATATACTAAAATACACTAAAACATACTAATAAATATACTAAAATACAGTAAAATATACTAAAATACACTAAAATATACTAGAATACACTAAAATATAATAAAATACACTAAAATATACTAAAATACATTAAAATATACTAGAATAGGCTAAAATATACTAAAATATAGTAAAATACACTAAATTATACTAGAATACACTAAAATATACTAAAATACACTAAAATATACTAGAATACACTAAAATATACTAAAATACACTAAAACATACTAATAAATATACTAAAATACACTAAAATATACTAAAATACACTAAAATATACTAGAATACACTAAAATATACTAAAATACACTAAAATATACTAGAATACACTAAAATATACTAGAATACACTAAAATATACCAAAATACACTAAAATATACTAAAATATACCAAAATATACTAAAATACACCAAAATATACTAAAGTGCAATAAAATATACTAAAATACACTAAAATATACTAAAATACACTAAAATATACTAGAATACACTAAAATATACTAAAATTCACTAAAATATAGTAAAATACACTAAAATATACTAGAATACACTAAAATATACTAAAGTACACTAAAATATACTAGAATACACTAAAATATACTAAAATGCACCAAAATATACTAAAATACACTAGAATATACTAAAAAACACTAAAATACAATATACGATAATACACTAAATTATACTAAAATATACTAGAATACACTAAAATATACTAAAATACACTAGAATATACTAGAATACACTAAAATATACTAAAATGCACTAAAATATACTAAAATACACTAGAATATACTAAAATACACTAAAATAAAATATACGCTAATACACTAAATTATACTAAAATATACTAGAATATACTAAAATATACTAAAATACACTAAAATATACTAAAATACACTAAAATATACTAGAATACACTAAAATATAATAAAATACACTTAAATATACTAAAATACACTAAAATATACTAGAATTGGCTAAAATATCCCTTTCCGTCCCAAGCAATTTCAAAGTGATCGGATTTTGATGAAAGTTTTGATAACGTTATAATTATCATAGAGAAACTAAAAAATTTTATTTTTTTTTTGTTTTACAGTGTGCATGTCCTTTGGAACAGGACATACACATTTGTGTAGCTTGGGATTTTACTTAGTCAAAATATGCCAGTTTTTTTGAGATCAAAAACATTTTATTTAATGCAAAAATATACAGAGAAAATAAAAATAAAAACTAAAAACAAAAACAATTCATTGGTTTCTAAAATAAGTAACTAAAACAAAAGGAGCAAAAACAATTCATTAGTATTTAAAAATAAAATATAATTGGAAAAAAGTACAAAAACAAAAACAATTCACTAGGTTTCTTAAAACAAATTAATATAAATTAAAAAAAAATTAGAAAGTGTTAAAAAAATATCACATTGCGGTATGAAAGCTTTTAAAGCAATTTTTTTCTGACGAAAGGCACGTTGCACTTATCGCACCGCGTTCGTGTGCGACTATTGCACTTTTTGAAGCGGCACGCTCGTGCTGTTTTTATTTGTCAACAATTGGCCAATGAAACCCTTCATCTAGCCGTTTGCTATTTCCTGGCAAAGGGGAACAGGAGTTGTTTCTCCTTTTGGATACTTCTTCTTCCGACTCGCCTTCAGAATCGTCAAACCTTCTTTTGGGGGTACACAGTAAGGCTTCTGCAACTTCTAGTCGGAAAGACAGCAGGTCCTTGATGGACTTTCTTGGCATGTTTTTGGATCGACAATGAAGCCGAGTACCGGCTTCGATAAATCAAGAAAATGAAGTGCTACTTTTAAAGTCCACTTTTTCGATTTTAGCCACGTTCTGTAGCACTCCATTGATTGATCGCATATGTCCACTCCTCCCATATTTTTATTGTATTCCATGACAATGGCAGGACAGCTAACATCAATTCTTGATTTTTGTTCCTTATTCCATCTTTTCACGGAACCGACCGGATCCTGACCATATGCTGTAGAAGCGAGAACAACCGATTTGTTGTCTTTCCACTTGACCACGACAATTTTTTCGTCGGACCTTATCGTTTGGTCAGAATCCCCTCTTTTCAAGGCCTTGTCGTCCCGTAAATTAAGTTTTCGCAAGCGATTTACTTGAAGTGTGCCAGTTCCATGCAAATTTATTTCTGCCAATCGCTCCATGAGTGGTAGTGTGGTAAAATATCGATCAAAGAACACGGAAGAGTTATTTGGCAAAGTTCTTACCAAACGCAGAATAACGCTTGGGCCCAACCCAAGTGTTCTATCACCTAATAATGTTTTTGAGCCCTGATAGACTTCAAAATCTAAAACAGTACCTGTAAAATTAAATAATGTATTTCCAAGCGTATCACTGATTTATAACTAATAAATACCACAGGACGAAGTCATTACAAAATTAAGACCAACTGGTCGTGGTTTATTCCGTACAAATTGACGAAGTCCACATAGCACTGGTGTGTGTGTCGACTAAGTTCGTATCTGCTTCAACTTCGTCATAATGGTCGGAATGCGGAGACTGCACATAGGTCGTCCTCAAATTCATCTGATGAACTGTCACCTTCGACGTCCGACAAGTCACAAATTAATTTGAAGACTTCTTCAATGTCATCTTCTCTGTCCAAGTTATATTTTTTGCTGTAAAGGCGATAAATTGAGCTAGTATAAACCCATGCTACACATTTGTGTAGGCACATATTGTGCTTCAAAAAAACACAACAACACTTTTTGCCTTTCAAGGAATTTGCACATTATTTAAATATTTGATGATTTAGTTATAAACCGGGAAGAAAATTCGCGCACAATCCGTTAAATTTCAACAAAATAATGATACTTACATTTTTTGCCTCCCGCACAACTAAACATGACCACTTGTTTTGAACAAATACACACAAATACTAAAAGAATCCTCTCAGAAATTATTTTGAGCACAAAGAAGACACAACATATAAATATGAAAGAATAAAAAGAGCAAGAAAAAACTAGCCAGTAAAATACAAAGCCCTCTTCAATATACGTTACTTTGACCAACACATTTGTGTAGGCAGGGACGGAAAGGGATATACTAAAACATACAAAAATACACTAAAATTTACTAAACTACACTGAAACTAAAATACCCTAAAATATACTAGAATACACTAAAATATACCAAAATACACTAAAATATACTAAAATATACTAAAATATACTAAAATACGCTAAAATATACTAAAGTACAATAAAATATACTAAAATACACTAAAATATACAAAAATACACTAAAATATACTAAAATACACTAAAATATACTAGAATAGGCTAAAATATACTAAAATATACAAAAATACACTAAAATTTACTAAACTACACTAAAATATACTAAAATACACTAAAATATACTAGAATACACTAAAATATACCAAAATACACTAAAATATACTAGGTTATACCAAAATATACTAAAATACACTAAAATATACTAAAGTACAATAAAATATACTAAAATACACTAAAATATGCTAAAATACACTAAAATATACTAAAATACACTAAAATATACTAGAATACACTAAAATATACTAAAATTCACTAAAATATACTAAAATACACTAAAATATACTAAACTATATTAAAATACACTAAAATATACTAAAATATACTAAAATACACTTAAATATACTAAAATACACTAAAACATACTAATAAATATACTAAAATACACTAAAATATACTAGAATACACTAAAATATACTAGAATACACTAAAATATAATAAAATATACTAAAATATACTAAAATACACTAAAATATACTAGAATAGGCTAAAATATACTAAAATATACAAAAATACACTAAAATTTACTAAACTACACTAAAATATACTAAAATACACTAAAACATACTAGAATACTTTAAAATATACCAAAATACACTAAAATATACTAAAATATACCAAAATATACTAAAATACACTAAAATATACTAAAGTACAATAAAATATACTAAAATACACTAAAATATACTAAAATACACTAAAATATACTAAAATACACTAAAATATACTAGAATACACTAAAATATACTAAAATTCACTAAAATATACTAAAAATACACTACATATACTAAACTATATTAAAATACACTAAAATATACTAAAATATACTAAAATACACTTAAATATACTAAAATACACTAAAACATACTAATAAATATACTAAACTACACTAAAATATACTAAAATACACTAAAATATACTAGAATAGGCTAAAATATACTAAAATATACAAAAATACACTAAAATTTACTAAACTACACTAAAATATACTAAAATACACTAAAAATATACTAGAATACACTAAAATATACGAAAATACAATAAAATATACTAAAATATACTAAAATACGCTAAAATATACTAAAGTACAATAAAATATACTAAAATACACTAAAATATACTAGAATAAAACTAAAATATACTAGAATAGACTAAAATATACTAAAATATACTAAAGTACACTAAAATATACTAAAATACAATAAAATATACTAAAATACACTAAAATTACCTAAACTACACTAAAATATACTAAAATACACTAAAATATACTAGAATACACTAAAATATACGAAAAATACAATAAAATATACTAAAATATACTAAAAATATACTAAAATACGCTAAAATATACTAAAGTACAATTAAATATACTAAAATACACTAAATATACTAGAATAAACTAAAATATACTAGAATAGACTAAAATATACTAAAATATACTAAAGTACACTAAAATATACTAAAATACAATAAAATATACTAAAATACACTAAAATTTACTAAACTACAATAAAAATATACTAAATTACACTAAAATATACTATAGAATACACTAATATATACTAAAATTCACTAAAATATAGTAAAAATACACTAAAATATACTAGAATACACTAAAATATACTAAAATACACTAAAATATACTAGAATACACTAAAATATACTAAAATTCACTAAAATATTAGTAAAATACACTAAAATATTCTAGAATACACTAAAATATACTAAAATATACCAAAATATACTAAAATACACCAAAATATACTAAAGTGCAATAAAATATACTAAAATACACTAAAATATACTAAAATACACTAAATATATACTAAAATACACTAAAATATACTAGAATACACTAAAAAATATACTAAAATTCACTAAAATATAGTAAAATACACTAAAATATACTAGAATACACTATAAATATACTAAAATACACTAAAATATACTAGATACACTAAAATATACTAAAATGCACTAAAATATACTAAAATACACTAGAATATACTAAAAATACACTAAAATACAATATACGATAATACACTAAATTATACTAAAATATACTAGAATACACTAAAATATACTAAAATACACTAGAATATACTAAAATACACTAAAATATACTAAAATACACTAAAATATACTAAAAATATGCTAAAATACACTAGAATATACATAAAATATAGTAAAATACACTAAATATACTAGAATACACTAAAATATACTAAAATACACTAAAATATACTAGAATACACTAAAATATACTAAAATACACCAAAACATACTAATAAATATACTAAAATACACTAAAATATACTAAAATACACTAAAATATACTAGAACACACTAAAATATAATAAAATACACTAAAATATACTAAACTACACTAAAATATACTAGAATAGGCTAAAATATACTAAAATACACTAAAATTTACTAAACTACACTAAAAATACTAAAAATACACTAAAATATACTAGAATACACTAAAATATACCAAAATACACTAAAATATACTAAAATATACCAAAATATACTAAAATACACCAAAATATACTAAACTGCAATAAAATATACTAAAGTGCAATAAAATATACTAAAATACACTAAAATATACTAAAATACACTAAAATATACTAGAATACACTAAAATATACTAAAATTCACTAAAATATAGCAAAATACACTAAAATATACTAGAATACACTAAAATATACTAAAATACACTAAAATATACTAGAATACACTAAATATACTAAAATGCACTAAAATATACTAAAATACACTAGAATATACTAAAAAACACTAAAATACAATATACGATAATACACTAAATTATACTAAAATATACTAGAATACACTAAAATGCACTAAAATATACTAAATACACTAAATACACTAAAATATACTAAAAATATACTAAAATACACTAGAATATACTAAAATATATTAAAATACACTAAAATATACTAGAATACACTAAAATATACTAAAATACACTAAAATATACTAGAATACACTAAAATATACTGAAATGGACTAAAATATACTAAAATACACTAGAATATACTAAAATACACTAAAATACAATAAACGATAATACACTAAATTATACTAAAATATACTAGAATACACTAAAATATACTAAAATACACTAAAATATACTAAAATTCACTAAAATATACTAAAATACACTAAAATATACTAAAATATATTAAAATACACTAAAATATACTAAAATATACTAAAATACACTAAAATATACTAAAATACACTAAAACATACTAATAAATATACTTAAATACACTAAAATATACTAAAATACACTAAATATACTAGAATACACTAAAATATAATAACATACACTAAAATATACTAAAATACACTAAAATATACTAGAATAGCTTAAAATATACTAAAATATACAAAAATACACTAAAATTTACTAAACTACACTAAAATATACTAAAATACATACAAAAAAATTTACTAAACTACACTAAAATATACTAAAATACACTAAAATATACTAGAATAGACACTAAAATATATACCAAAATACACTAAAATATACCAAAAATATACTAAAATACACCAAAATATACTAAAGTGCAATAAAATATACTAAAATACACTAAAATATACTAAAATACACTAAAATATAGTAAAATACACTAAAATATACTAGAATACACTAAAATATACTAAAATTCACTAAAATATAGTAAAATACACTAAAATATAATAGAATACACTAAAATATACAAAAATACCGTAAAATATACTAAAATATACTAAAATACGCTAAAATATACTAAAGTACAATTAAATATACTAAAATACACTAAAATATACTAGAATAAACCTAAAATATACTAGAATAGACTAAAATATACTAAAATATACTAAAGTACACCAAAATATACTAAAATACAATAAAATATACTAAAATACACTAAAATTTACTAAACTACACTAAAATACACTAACAATATACTAGAATACACTAAACTATACCAAAATACACTAAAATATACTAAAATATACCAAAATATACTAAAATACACCAAAATATACTAAAGTGCAATAAAATATACTAGAATACATTAAAATATACTAAAATGCACTAAAATATACTAAAATACACTAGAATATACTAAAATACACAAAAATACAATATACGATAATACACTAAATTATACTAAAATATACTAGAATACACTAAAATATACTAAAATACACTAGAATATACTAAAATACACTAAAAATATACTAAAATACACTAAAATATACTAAAAATATGCTAAAATACACTAGAATATACTAAAATATAGTAAAATACACTAAATTATACTAGAATACACTAAAATATACTAAAATACACTAAAATATACTAGAATTACACTAAAATATACTAAAATACACTAAAACATACTAATAAATATACTAAAATACAGTAAAATATACTAAAATACACTAAAATATACTAGAATACACTAAAATATATAAAATACACTAAAATATACTAAAATACATTAAAATATACTAGAATAGGCTAAAATATACTAAAATATAGTAAAATACACTAAATTATACTAGAATACACTAAAATATAATAAAATACACTAAAATATACTAGAATACACTAAAATATACTAAAATACACTAAAACATACTAATAAATATACTAAAATACACTAAAATATACTAAAATACACTAAAATATACTAGAATTACACTAAAATATACTAAAATACACTAAAATATACTAGAATACACTAAAATA
>JASKUP010000483.1:0-10230 GCA_030448955.1 Trichopoda pennipes
TATTTTTTCTTTCTATTCATAAGTGAAAAAATGAGAAACACACAAGTGTTCATTTTTGAATATGTACAATTTTGATAATTTTTCATAAATGAAAAGATCGTAAAAATATGTGCGTTAAGCATTCGCGTACATAAACGCACATATTTGATAATGCGCAACTGTCGGCGTATGTAGGAAAAAAAATGTTTTTTTTTTATTTCTTTTAGAATATATTGCAATATTGTATTTTGTGTTAATATGCACCCATGTGTTTTTACTACATTTTACGGTAAACTGCGATCGTAGGTAGAAAATTTTTTCACATTCATTTATGAGAAATTTTATAAAATTTCAACGTTCATAAATGAACATGTACATTTATGAAAAAGAACATTAATGAGAAGTAGTTGATTTATCATTTATCACATATGAATAAGACTAATAATTCTTGTTGTGCGCATTCATGTATGAACATAAGCAGAACATTTTTTCTTGTTCGTTTATGCGCGTGAAAAATAAATATAAAATTTTAGATTTCTCATTTATGAAAAATATCATGAATGTTGATTTTTGAATGTTCATAAATGAAAAGTTCTGAACCCTGCCTAAATCTATGGTATTTGCCATTAGACTTATATTTATTTTAAACCCTTTTGCAACCTCGAATTTGAGCGAATGTTTAAAAGTGTTATTCATAATTGATGCTTAATCACCTTAAAAGTTTTCCCACAACATTTCGCTCACTAACAGCATAGGATTCTAATGGAAAAAATATCGTAGTTTATGAGATATGCATCTAAAAGCATTACACTGCAGATATAAGTATTTTAGCTATTTATTGTTTTTGTATTTAATTTTTTCGTTATGCTAAAAAAAAGTTCAAACAAATTTTAAACTTTCACAAATGAATTTTACTTATTTTTTATTTAAAGAGGAATCCAAATAACTAAGTATAAAATTTTAATTTAAATAAGTATAAAATTTAATCTATTTTTATAGAAAAAAATTAAAGAACTTGGTTTTAAAAGTATAAAAATCTGGTCAATATCTTTTTGAATTTTAAAAAGTTTATTGTCTTTTTATTGTTTTACTGTTTTTATAAATATCTATTATGCAAAATTAGTTTAAATTCTGCCACTAATTTCCGAATTTCGAGGAAAGTCTTTAAAAATTGTGTGGGCATATATTCAAGATAGTAGTGTAGTGGCTTATTTACACAATAAAACTATATTTTATTCGCTTTGAAGTAACTTGAAAGTTAAGATCGATATCGCTTTGTTGGTTTGCAAAGTAAATTAAACAAACTATTGTTGCCCATCAGCTACGATACACAGGGTACACTTAGATAAACTTGTTGCTTAGTCTGAGACTCTACTATTAACATAATAATACTGCTAATATCTTCTAAGCTAATCGTTTACAATAACTTTTTTTTTGTAAAATCCAGCCAAAAACTTGGTTGCCGAAGTAACAATGTTTGCATAGACAAACGATTTAGAGGCTCCGCAAATGCTTCTTTTTTCGGTTAAGCACAACAGTGAACTTAAAACTTTCAATAAAATTTTTTTCAATTTTTGGTCAATTATGTGGCAACATAATGACAAAGAATGTTTTGACAGTAAATACAACTTGATTTTTACAGCACAATGTGTAATTATAATTGTATAACACACTTTCGTTCTCTTAAATCAAATATTCTCATTTTTTTTAATAAGAGTTAAGTTCGTAAACTGCACATTTCGCACTCTTAATATTGATAGATATTTTAAATAATTTTTGCTTAAATAAAGAGCTTCCCACATACTTCTCATGCTACCAAAACCAATTAAATTATTTGATTTATTGTAATTCATTTCTTCGAACTGATTTTAGTTTTTTGACAAGATACTCTGGTGTCTGGGACAATTAAGTTTTACCCCGTGCAGTCTATTCATATTAGATGTCTTTATGCAAAAAGTGACATGAAAATAAAAACCTCTTTGTTAAAAAAATCGTATTAAATAATATATGTATATAATCTATAAAAGGTGTAAAAACAAAAAATTAATTAAAAATAAAAAAAAAATAAAACAGCGGGTTGCTTTACTTTGTGGCTCGATTTTAGACACTTTGGAAACACGTTGAAGTGTTTTTCTAAAAATCTGGTCACATTATTTAGACAAAATTTATTATATAGCATAGTTTTAGGGGCAAAAAAATTTATAAAGTTAATAAACTTTAATTCAATAAAAAGAAATCAGTGAGCAGGCAAACATTGTAAATAAATTATATTAACGTTTTCTGATATTTCATCCATATTTCATGTCTATGCTGCAATAATGGCATCCCTCGAAAAACAAAAAACTTCAAATGTGATAATTACCTTTGTTAATCACGTTATTTTACTGATTACTACTTTGAATAAAACCACTTTGTTTTATTCTATTTATTCAGTTTATTAAAAAATGGATCCTGCTGCACGATTGCTTCTTCGAAGGCCTCTTCTCTCTCTCTCTTTATGCATTTGTCCTACTCTTTCACTCTATGAAAAACATTCTAGCAGCAGGGATTACTCATTTCATATAAAACTACTAAACTACTAAAATTCACAATATTAAATATTAAATATGCATAAATTCCTAATTAATTCCAACTCCAAACATTTCGCCGCCCTTGATGGACTACAAGGACATCAATTATCCGACATTGGAATCGGAGCCAGCTTATGAATAGCTCGTCTTATTTCACCATTTCTTGTCCTGACATCCGCCACTCTTACGACACCCTTGGAATCTTTGATCACATTTGTTACTCTGCCAAGCAGCCACTGTCTAGGAGGTAGATTATCATCGGAAACTAGTACTAAATCATCTTTGTTTAAATTCCGCTGCTTTCTGGTCCATTTAACTCTCTGCTGCAGCTCATGAAGATACTCTTTGGACCATCGTCTCCAGAAATGTTGTTGTATTGCAGATACTCTAAGCCATCTTTCTTGATGTGACAAATTCATATTGTCATAAATTGGTTCCGCAATACTCACCAGTGGACCACCAGTTAAAAAGTGTCCAGGAGTTAATGCCCTCTCATCATTTGGGTCATTGGACATTACAGTAATAGGACGTGAATTAAGAATGGCTTCGATCTCTGCAGCCACCGTTGTTAGCTCTTCGAACGTCAGGTGAGATTGCCCGAAAACACGGATTAGATGATATTTTGCGGACTTAACCGCTGCCTCCCACAGACCACCAAAGTGTGGAGACCTAGGAGGTATATGACGAAACTCAATACTGTGCGCTGCGCAATAATGGGATATTTTTTCCTGAAGTTGCTGGCTAAAAAACACATTTTTGAAGCCTTCTAACTCCCTGCTAGCACCAACAAAATTTGTAGCGTTGTCACAAAACAACTGTGCGCAACTACCGCGACGTGCAATAAATCTCTTCAGCGCTGCAATGAATGCCTTTGCAGTCAAGTCGGAGACAACTTCCATGTGTACCGCCTTTGTACAAAAACAAATAAAAACAGCCACATAGCTCTTCGTTATTCGGCTACCTCTCAGTTTCAATGTTGTAGCTATCGGACCACAGAAGTCTACACCGGCTACTGTAAATGGCTTAGAAATAGCAACTCTTGCTGCGGGTAAATCACCCATTATCTGGCTGGCCAGTTTTGGACGACATCTAAAGCATTGCAAACAGCTACTTACAGTGGAACGTATTAGCTTCCTTGCCTGTGGCACCCAAAATCTCTGTCTTAAAATCGCCATTAAAGCTTGAATGCCAGCATGTAAATTTTTGAGATGTAGATATCTAACATAGCATCTGACTAAGTCGCTGTTGTATGGCAGTAAAATTTGATGCTTGGCATCATAAGGCAACTCTGCATTGGACAGTCTTCCTCCTACTCGAAGCAGTGGTATACCATGTTGCTCTTCGACAAAAGGACATAAACTCTTGTATTTATTGTTTAAAGGTAATTCTCGTTTTTTCACCAGTACGTCTAATTCATCTCGGAAATAATAGCGTTGGACACAGTGGACGATTCGAATCAAAACTTCATCCGGACTTCCAGGTATTAGCGATAGGCTACGTTTTCTAAATGCAAATCCTAACAATGCAACCTTACACTGTAATTTTTCGAAGTCGCTTTGATTTTCCATCCATTGCAGTATATTTGGTTTTTCAGTGTGAACCACCATTGCAGTAACAACTCGAACTCTTTCTTGATTTGTTTCACAGCTCGTCCGCCTTGATTTCTTTACTGGCCACTCACAGGATGGTCTCTTTAAGAACTCAGGCCCTGTAAACCAAATAGTCTTCATAAGTTCACACGCATACGAACCTCTAGATACTATATCTGCAGGGTTCAACCCTGATGGAACATATCGCCAGGCTGCCGTTTTACACTCATCTTGAATTAATGACACTCTATTTGCAATAAACGTACTCCAATTCGATGGATGTTCGCTAAGCCAATCCAGAACAATCTCCGAATCAGTCCACAAATAAATGGAATCAATATGCCAGGGAAAATTAATTTTTGTTTTTACTACTAAACGCGACAAAAGCTCCGCTGCCATCAATTCGAGTCTCGGCAACGATTTTGTCTTTACAGGTGCTACTCTAGACTTTGCACTCCACAATCGTACTGTAACAATATCGTCTTTAAAAACAGTGCGCACGTACACACAACATCCGTAGGCTCTCTTTGACGCATCTGCAAACCCGTGCATTTCAACACGGTCAAAATTGTTTTCTGATAGCACGAACCTTGGAATTACTACATCTTCGACGCCCTTCAGCTTTTCTCTATACTTAGTCCACTGACTATGCATATTCATGGGTAGGGACTCATCCCAATTAACTTTTGAAATCCATAGATTTTGCATAAAAATTTTTCCCTTTACTACCACTGGATTAATCAGGCCTAGAGGATCGAACAACATGGCTAACTCTCTCAAAACTTTCCTTTTTGTCACTACTCCCAAGGGATCCAATGATGGCCAAACATATCGAAACGAGTCTTCTGCTGGAGACCAGGCGATTCCCAGAGTTTTGATAATTTCAGAGTCGTTTAAACGGAGAGTCTTTTCTTTATCCTCCACTGGAATAAAATTGAGGAACTGCTCGTTATTTGAATACCACTTTCGTAGAAAAAGGTTGGCTGAATTCATAACAGTGCTAACTTGGTTATATATTTCGAATATTTCACGTTCATCGTTCGAACCAGTAATTAGGTCATCCATATAGAAATCCGATAATATTACCTTTGACGCTAAGGGATATTCGCCTGCACAATCTTCACCCAACATCTTTAAACACCGTGTCGCAAGGTATGGTGCTGAGGTTGTACCATAGGTAACCGTACGTAATCGGTATGCTTTAACCGTTTCTTCTGATGATGATCGCCACAGAACAGCTTGGTAATTTGCATCTTCGTCCGTGACCCACATCTGTCGATACATTTTCGCCACGTCTGCAGTTATTACATATCGATAGCACCGAAATCTTAAAATGATTGATAACAAGTCGTCTTGAACTATTGGGCCTTTGAGCATCACATCATTTAGCGATAATCCAGAGCTTGTCATACAGCTACAGTCAAATACAACTCGCAGCTTTGTACTAGTTGAATCTGGCCGCACTACAATCTGATGTGGGGCAAAATACTTAATATTTTTCATGTCACTTTTTTTAACCTCTGTCATATGGCCGAGATTCAAGTATTCGTTCATAAAGTCCATATAACTTTGCTGAATACTAGGATCTTTTTTTAGTCGTTTCTCAAGTGCGAATAATCGCCTTTCTGCAGTAGCATATGATTCACCCAGATCTGACACCGAAGCTTTAAAAGGCAACTTTGTAATAAATTGACCAGATATGTCTTTCCTAATAGTGTCCAAAAAGATTCGCTCACACTCTTTTTCTTCTTCTGTCCAAAAGTTTTGTTTCTCGGTGATTTGTTCTACTTCCCAAAATTTCTCTAGTAGTTTGTCAAGCTGCAATTCATCCAGGTGGTTGTTGCCTAATATCAAGCTATGACGCTGGCTAGCTACGATACATTCATCAGCTTTGCCTGAGACTATCCAACCCAATGTGGTTTTTTGAAGTCTTGGAAGTTTATCGTCCAGTACTATACGGCCTATTGCCAATAAATCAAAAAATATTTCGGCTCCTATCAGTAAATCAACACGCGCTGGTATGTTAAAGCTTGGATCTGCCAACTTAATATTCTTAGGAATCTGCCAGCTGGAAATATCAAAATATTTTTCAGGCTTTGAAGTTGTTATCTTTGGAAGTAAATAAAATTCGAGACTGTATTCGTAATCGTATAAGCTTGACTTAATCGTAGCTAGCGTACGATTTCTAAGAGTTGTTGTGACTTCTCCAACGCCATTTGCTTCAACTAGACATGATGACTTTCTTAGTGACAATTTATGGGCTAAATCCTTGCACATTAAATTAATTTGTGAAGCTGAATCCAATATAGCTCTTGCCTGATGATATTTACCACAGTTGTCCTTCACTAATATCATGGCAGTAGCTAAAAACACTTCTGGCTCAGCTGACATACTCAACACTGAAGAGCGAAATGTTGATGTAGATGGTACTTCAAAAGATGTTTGCCGCAAGGCAACCTTATTGTTTACCTCCGTTGAGGTAGGTTTATGTAACAATTTATGGTGGGGAAAACTACATTCCGCACATTTCGCAGCAGTACACATTTTCTGCAAATGTCCCTTTTTCAAACAATTAAAACAAACCTTAGCTTTTCTCGCTACCTTAAAGCGATCACTAAGATCCATTTTCCGAAATTCAAGGCAATCAGCGAGATCATGATAGGTCCCACCACACATCTTACATAGCGACCTCGACACGGTCAACATAGTGGGATCACCCCGTTTGCCCTTAGTACATTTTTGTTGAATTGTAGGCTTTGTTTCCACATGAAACTGTTTTGCCTCTCTAGCTTCTAAATTTTGACAGCGCCTTGATAAAATGGAAGAGCACTCCTCCCAAGTGGAGATCTTGCTGTAGTCCACTGACTCCTCCCATTTAACTTGCGACTCCTCGTCAACCTTTTCCATAACAAGATGAATCACCATTGCCTCGGCTATCTCTTTGTAATCGCCTATCGATAACATAGCACTCACATGTGCATTAACTGAGTCTACAATTTGTCTAATGTGAATAGCAGATGGTTTATCCGCCTTCTGAAGAGCAAAGAGTGCAGAAATGTGCTCCTCGAACATCAAGCATTTCTTGTCAAAGCACTCTTCCAGCCTCTTCATTGCCTTTTGGTAATTCTCTTCTGTCACGTCAAAGTCCGCAACTGCAGAGAGTGGCCTAGAACCTAAATGTTCTTTTAATATCAAGAAACGCTCGCAATCATTTAGGGTCTCGTCCTGATGGATCAACTTATTAAATAATGTTATAAATTTAGGAAATTCAGAATACTTCCCTTCAAACATTGGCATCTTTATCTCCCGTCGATGTATTCGAGCAACTCCTGTCGAAGTGGTAGCATTAAAAACACTGACATCGGCAACTGGCGGACCGTGAGTTGGCAACATCGATCTAATTTTTGCTTTTGTGGTCACATACGCATCTTCAACATCACCCACAACAGCAATATTTGCTTCTATCTCTTCTTCTGTGCACAGCTTATCAATGCTTGCCTGCAAGCTCATGAACTGTTTGAAATATGCTTCCAATATTTCAAGTCTGCACTCCAGTTCTTGTGATGTCAAGGTGGAACCCTTTTTGGCAATCATTGTTCTAATACGGGTGACATTACCTTTTGTGCTGGCCCTTACTTGTTTTAATTCTGCCAGTTTTTGTGCCGCCCGCTCACTATCACTATTGTTGGCAACCTCTATATTATCTCCAGCCATCGTGTAAGCTTTTATTAATCAATTGATATTAGCTTAGATTTATATCCAGACGATTTATAGATTTTGTTTTTATTCCTTCCAAGTTTTAGAGCCACTGCTGAAAGGTTTAATTTAATAATAATGGGTTGTTGTCCTTGCTTTATGACAAGCTTGCAGTTTAGAGATCACTCTATTAAATTTTGTATAGACGAATACTATACTATACCAATTATTAATAAAAATAATACTAATTATTAATAATTTGTTGAGACCACTGTCCCGGGTTTCGGCACCAAAATGTTAATCACGTTATTTTACTGATTACTACTTTGAATAAAACCACTTTGTTTTATTCTATTTATTCAGTTTATTAAAAAATGGATCCTGCTGCACGATTGCTTCTTCGAAGGCCTCTTCTCTCTCTCTCTTTATGCATTTGTCCTACTCTTTCACTCTATGAAAAACATTCTAGCAGCAGGGATTACTCATTTCATATAAAACTACTAAACTACTAAAATTCACAATATTAAATATTAAATATGCATAAATTCCTAATTAATTCCAACTCCAAACAACCTTTAACGTTTTATATATTGTGTAAACTCTGGAATTCACACGAATCATCACAATAGTCTAAGAGTTTTTTGCTGAAACAGACGGATCAGCAAACTAAAGATTTGATTTTATAACTTAACTAATTTTTTTATTTGAGTTAAATAATCGTTAAATGTTAAAACACTCTAAGAATTATTTTCTTGAAACTTCGCCAACGTTATAGTACTGGCACTACTAGTATTATCGCTACCATACTGTGATGTTGTAACATCTGGCGTTGCAGCATCAGTTGCTTTTTTTAATTCTTGCACCAAACAATCGACATTATAGCACAAGACGAGCTTGCAATTTAATCCCTCAAATATCTGTACAACACTTGGCTTTAAATTGAAGAAAATTATTTTTTGATTCCGCTGTTCAAAGTCTTTGACCATTGAACAAATTACTTTCGCAGCTGTGTAATCAGCTCCATAAATATACGTGCAATCGATGACAACGGGTAAAGACGTCTTCGTACCCGATTTTAAAATTGAATTGCGCACAAATTCAACTGAAGGAAATATCAAACATCGATCAGGTGTTAGTTTGAGAAATTTAATGCCTTCCGTGGTCTGCGATAAATAAAGATAAAAAAAATTAATGATGAAAGAATTTCAATGTTCCCATATAATTTTACCTCAATCGTTTCTAGGGAAACCTTAGGTCTGGCCGAATGATAGAGTATAAAAAGCAAATTGACTCCAATAGCTATTAGAATACCAATTTCCAGTGGCATTATTAGACAAGCAATAAAAGCAACAATACCGGGTATTAAATCGGATTCTAAAGCAATAATGGTTATTAGTTTTTGCTTTTTTTTTCAATTAAAGATATTGTTCTTACTTTTGCTGCGCCACATTGGTTTGATGACATGATACTGTAGTTGGAATATAACAGCTGATATGATTATGGCGCCCAGCACAGTTAAAGGTATAAAATAAAAATAGTCCGTTAAATATACTAAAGCTAACATTACTACCAGACCAATATAGAAATTGGCCAAGGGAGTTCTAACTCCACTGGCATTATTGACAGCCGAACGAGCTAAGCCGCCATTGCCACGATAGCCTTGAAAAAATGAATTCGCCACATTAGCCATACCAATAGCAAACAGTTCTTGTGTAGCATCAATAGGTTTGCCTCTACCTTATAAGATAAGAATATTAAATTAATACTTTAAATTCATTAGTCCTAAATATAAGAACTTACCGAATGCCTTGCAAACAGATATATTTTCCAGTAAGGCTATCATAGGCACTATTACTAAGCCATAACCCAAGACATTAATCATATCCCAGAAACTTTCACCTTGAACTCTTTCTATGCCTAATGTAGCATTGCCAGGTTGAGCTTCGATGGAGAAGGGTGGTATTGCTGGGGTGGGTAAGCCTTGCGGTACTTCACCTGTTAAACGAAAATAATGTTTTCCTTGTGACTCTAAATACATGCTGCTGAGAGCACAAACTATTACTAAAGTTGCATTGCGCATTACACCCATAAACCAAAAACATTTGTTTATTACTTTATGCAGCCATCTTTGTTCTTTAGGTCCAATTTTAGTTCGTCCTATCGATCTTAGTGTGATTAGAATAATTACACAACAACATCCCAAAATGGCATCATTAATGCGTATATTCTCAATATCATTTATCATGCTAATCCATCGTTGCAGAAAAGAGACACCTTCGCTTTTTACACCCAATATATTTTTAACTTGTGATGTTGAGACAATTAATGCCACTGCACTTGTAAATCCAGCACTAACTGGTCCAGATACAAAGTCCACTAAAAATCCGAGATGAAAT
>JASKUP010000484.1:0-21173 GCA_030448955.1 Trichopoda pennipes
CATTAAGATATAGAAAAATACACTAAAACATACTAAAATACACTACAATGTGCTCAAATACTCTAAAATATGCTAATATGCACTAAAATAAACTAAAACACACTCAAATATACTAAAATGCACTAAAATTTACTAAAATATTCTAAGATACAGTAAAATATACAAAAATACGCTAAAATATACTAAAATACACTAAAATATACTACTTTACGCTAACATATACTAAAAAGCATTAAAATACATCAAAATATGCTAAAATATACTAAAATACACTAAGATATACTAAAATACACCAAAATATACTAAAATACACTCAAATATGCTAAAATACACTAAAATATGCTAAACTACACTAAAATATACTAAAATACGCTGTAATATACTACAACACACTAAAATATACTCAAATACACTAAAATATACTAAAATACACTAAACTATACTAAACTACACTAAAACATAGTTAAATATACTTAAATATACTAAACTACACTAAAATATACTAAAATACCTTAAAACATGCTAAAAAACACTAAAATACACCAAAATATACTAAAATATACTAGAATACACTAAAAAATACTACAATATACTTAAATATACTAAACTACACTAAAATATACTAAAAAACACTAAAATACATCAAAATATACTAAAATAACTAAAATGTACTTATATATACTAAACTACGCTAAAATATATTCAAATATTCGGAAACCGGTTTTTGAATATTCCAATCGAATGTCCTTAATATGCATACAAGACATATAGAAATAATCCCACAACTCCTAATTGTCAATTGATTACATGTTCAATTTGTGGCAATTAAATATTGATGACATGAACTTTATGATGTAAACTTCGGATATGAACACGGTTATCCGATTAATTTTTTTTATCATGTTGTTGTTGTTTTTTTTTTCAATAATATAATTAAAATATTTAAAAATAAATTTGTTGGTTTCTATGATGGACAGTAGGCCATAAGGAAACTGTTAGTACTTGATCGTACTTACACTAATTTGAGCTGCCGGCACTTGAACCGTAACTCATATTGTACTTTAATATTATTAGTGAATCGCCGGTACTTGAACCGTGACTCGTATACTAAAGCAAATAAAGACACGTGACCTTTTCCTTGATTGTCAATTTTATTCTGATTCTTTGTATAAATTTACTTCGCTTAAATACATTAAATTGTCCAAGCAAAATTAAGAAAATAACTATAAACAATTAAAACTATAAATTGCAAAATAATCAAGTTTAGTAACCAGGAAATATAATAAAAATAAATAATAAAATATAGTTTGGTAAGCAAATTAAATTAAGTAGGTCATGAATAAATGTTTTCCGTATAAAATAAAAGGTGCATTCAACTTTCATTAAAATATAATAAAGGTAAACAAATATGGAATTATGCTTGCTTAGCAAGAATGCAATAAATTAACAATTTCATTATTATTAAATAAAAGGTGCATTCAACTTTCAAAATAATTAATAAATAAATCTTAAGTTAATTATGTTAACATGAGTGTTAACATGCTTCCCCACGCTGACCATCGGTCGGTGATACATTATGCTGGCTGGTTGGGTTGCAGCTGTGGTTATTAGCATTCGGTAGTTTGTGGTAGGGATGCCTGAGTTAGCTTAAATCTGGTTTTCAATGTTTTGCATTTGTAAACTGCAACGATGGTAACTGCTAATATCAATGCAAGTGCCACATATCCGACAATTACGCCATGTGTACTGAAGTTGAATTCGTTAGCGGGCAGTGTAGTTTTAAGAATTTCATCTAACTGTTGTTGTTTTGCTTCGAGTGCCTGTATTGTGGATTGTTTTACTGTAAGTGTGCTGAAGTTCATACTTGCATATTGTTTAGGTAAGCCAATGATGAAGTTGTAGTGAGTGGGCGAGCCTTGTAGGGATGTAACAATTTGTTGACGGCCTTGTATAGTGATGAGATCGTTTTTTATGACACATTCGGGACTCAATGTGATTAGACCGCTGGCTTCTAAGGTTAGGTGAATGATATCGCTTCCGCATACTGCATTCAGTTTAATGGTGTTTGTCGTGGAGAACATGTATTGGTTGGGATGGTGTAGATGTTGCCATATGGTTGTATCTTCCAGCTGATAGCACTCACATCTGGAATTGGGTTGATCAGTCAGTAGATCGAGTTCACATTTGTGGATCATTGGGTGATGTGTTGCTTGATATTTGGCTGGTATGTTCCGGCAGATTAATTCTTTTTTACCCAGATTCCAACAAGCGTCTACTTCATGTTGTGTCATTGGGAAGAATTCGTCATGATGTAGGCTGATGGCGATAAATTTGGTTGATGGGTTTACGGTTGTAAGTGTCTGGTTTACTGTGACTGTAATCGGAGTGACCTGCATTAGCTGGAACTCACGTGGATCGGTAAGGGGTAAGTCTATGCTGAATATCACGTGATGTTGGGCGATGATTCCATTGACCTTGATAAGTTTGTAGACCTCTAGTAAGTTATTTCGGTGAATCGGTAATTGCAAGTGTGCTGGCAGATGGGCCTTTATCTTCTTGATTTCTTCACTAAGCTGTTGAGGAGTGAGCAGAAGAGGGTTAATTTTGTCATGGTGACTATCAACTAGAACATCCATGATTGCAGCGTGTATGCGTTGTATATTGTTGGTAACTATGAGCATCTGAACGGAAAGTGTGAGCATTTGTTGTTCGGCCTCAACCGTTTGAATCATATTACCAGTTTCTTTAAACTTTGCTTGCACATCCAGTTGACCTTGCTTTAGAATGTTGATGGTGGAGTTGAATATTAAAGTCTGATTCTTCAAAAGCTTCTCCAAGTAATGGTCGTTTTGTTCCAGTCTTTTAATTGTTGTTGACATCTGAGTTTCGTAGTTTGAGTCTAATACTCCAAAAAGTGAATGGGCGATATTTCCAACTACGTCGATTGCACCCCTTTTCTTTCGCTTTTCTGTGAACAGATTAAAATCTTCTTGTAAATAGTCCTTTATGTGATCGAAATATTCCAGCAATGGCTTACATGTTGCATTAATTCTCTTCTCTTGGCATAAAGTTTGAAGTGTTTTTACTCCATCAGTCAAAATATTTATTTGATGTTGATGTGGTTCAAGGTCAAAATAGACGATTATTTTCCAATTGACAGACATGCGCTTTACCAGGCTTATCTGTTCAAAATATACACCAGGCTTATTTGTGAACTTCGTTACGTTTATGTGATTTCCAGCAATTATTGGCAACAAAGGTATGGCCAAGATAGTGATCAGCAGCGTTGAGTTGACTCGTGCACGCTTAGGTGGGATTTCTTCATTAGGGACTGGCCTAGGTAATTTTGTTTTGGCTGTGGGACTCGTTGAGTTTGTGTTTTCTTCTGATTCATATTTCTGCTTTTTGATGATTTAATGAAAGAGTGGGGCTAATCTGTGAATAGGTCGTTTGAAGATTCCACTTTGCGTTTTTACATCACATACCCTCACTAAGCCGTCATCACCTTTGTAGATCTTGATTATACGTCCCAGTGGCCATTGTAGGACTGGAAGGTTGTCCTCCTTAATTACTACCATTGTATTTAGTTGCACGTCGTTTATTGGTCCTTTCCATTTATGACGCTGTTGTAATTCGTTGAGATATTCTTTGCTCCACTTGTTCTGTTGTTGATCTCTGTTGTAAACTATGTTTAGGGAGTTTGGATTGTATATCAACGTTTGAGGTCAATGGTTCCCCAATTAGGAAGTGGCCTGGTGTTATTGCATTTAAATCATTGGCATCGGATGAGTTTGGACTAAGGGGACGGGAGTTTAAAATGGCTTCAATTTCAATTAAAACTGTTTCCAGTTCTTCGTAAGTAAGTGATGCTGGGGATACATTTTTCAATAGCAGGTTCTTTGCTGACTTCACTGCTGCCTCCCACAGTCCTCCAAAATGTGGTGATCTCGGTGGGATGAACTGAAATTCTATCCCTTTTGAGCTGCATGCTTTAATAATTGATTCCTGTGCTGGGTTGGAATAAATGACGTCATTCAGCTCATTTAGTTTATTCCGAGCACCTGTAAAGTTTGTTGCGTTGTCGCAGTACAATGTTTGACAATGGCCTCGTCTACCTATGAACCTCTTTAGACCCCCGATGAATGCTTCCGTTGTTAGTTCAGTCACAAGCTCTAAATGTATTGCCTTAGTGACGAAACAGCAAAATACTGCAAGATATGCCCTTTGAGGTCGTTTTCCTCTTGTTTTAAAATGTACTGCAAATGGGCCGCAGTAGTCTACTCCCGAATTCAGGAATGGCCTGGCTGGTTGCACCCGATGTTTTGGGAGGTTTCCCATTATTTGGTTATACATTGTTGGCCTTGCCTTTGTGCAGCGGACGCATCGTTGGACGACTGCTCTTGTAAGAGTTTTTCCTCTTATCGGCCAAAAACGCTGCCTAACCTGTGCAAGCAGTGCTTGAGGGCCACAGTGGTAATTTTCTCTGTGTATTTTTTCGATCAGGAGTTTTACTAGCGGATCTTGGCTTGGTAGCATCATTTGATGGATAGCATCGAACTGCTGTGTTGAGCAGCTTAGTCGACCGCTCACTCGGATTATACCTTCTTCATCTAAGAATGGAGTGAGTGAGCTAAACTGACTTGTCTTGGGTACAAATTTGTCCCTTGTGAGTGCGGTTTTGATGTCATTGAAATCGGTTGCTTGTATTTGCCGTACCATTAGCTTCAGTGCTGCATCTAGCTCCTGCGGTGATAGTTGTATACGCTCTGGTCGAGATTTCTTCGGTCGTCTGGTGTTCCTTGCAAATCGTAAGACATATCCGATGACCCTTTGTACATGTGCAAACGAATTTTTTGATGGTATTGTGTAAACCAGGCTGCATTCATCGATTGAGTGTTGTGCTGTTAGAACGGTTTCTGTGCAGTTATCATTTGTCAATTCTTGTAACCTGGGAGCTGGCCATAACTTTTGAGATTGATAGAGGAAGAGTACCCCATACCACCACATGGCACATGACGATAGCTCGTGAGGTTTTATTCCTCTAGATAATATATCTGCAGGGTTTTGTTTTGACGGAACATGATGCCATTGTTCTGGGATTGTTACTCTTAGAATTTTCAAAACTCGATGGGCCACGTAAACTGGCAATTTTCCTGAATGATTGTGGAGCCAGGAAAGGACAATTTGGGAGTCAGTCCAACAAAATGACTTTTCTTTCTCTAAGCCCAAATCAGCCTTTACTCTTGCCGATAGGTCAGCTACCAAGAGTGCTGCGCACAACTCAAGACGGGGTATTGTTTGTGATTTAATTGGTGCCACGCGCGATTTTGTACATAAAAGATTAACCTTTACCGTTTTGTCCTGTTGTATCACCCGTAGATATACTGCAGCACCGTAAGCTTTTTCCGATGCATCAGCGAAGGCGTGTATCTGGATGTTTGCATCTTGGTTGCCAGATATGTACCTTGTGATCTTTATGTTGTCCAACTTTTTTAAATCCTTCTTGTAGAGTTCCCATTCGTTTGCTATTTCCGTAGGAAGGTTCTCATCCCACTCAAATTTGGCTGACCATGTTTTCTGTAGTTGGATTTTTCCAGAAACTAACACTGGACCAATTAGACCTAGCGGGTCATATATGTGAGCTAAGTCGGAGCTCATGGTACGTTTTGTTGTTTGTTTATGTTCTTGAAGGGTGACCTTAATACAGAGCGCGTCATCCTTTGGAAGCCACAATAGGCCCAATGTTTTTGTTGATTGTGCTTTGTTTGAGTCGAAGTTAAGGTTGACTTCTTGATCTTTGGCAGCAATCTCACGTAGTAGGGCCTTATTATTTGAGCACCATTTTTTTAGTTTCATTCCAGCTCCGCCAAGAATGTTTATCAATTGTTGTTGTATGATCAGAGCTTCATGAACTGAATCCGCTCCTATTAGACCATCATCAACGTAAAAATCTCGTCTCAGAGATGATGATCCGTATGGGTATTGATGTTGGTAGTCGTCTGCTAGCTTGACTAGGCAGCGTGTTGCTAGGTATGGTGCTGCTCTAGTGCCATATGTTACTGTGTTCAGTTGATACACGTTAATTGGTTGGTTCTCATCTTCTCGCCACAGGATGAGCTGTAAGTTTCTATCCTTTTTGTTAACCCATATCTGGCGGTACATTTTTTCGACATCAGTTTTTATTGCGTACTTTTGCATTCTAAAGCATAGCAAAATTGCAAATAGGTCGCTTTGAACTGTGGGACCAGTATGCATTATATCGTTCAATGAAAAACCCGAGGAGTTGTGTGCTGATGCGTCAAAGACTACCCTTAATTTGGTGGATGAACTTTCAGGGCGGAGTACGCAATGGTGTGGTATGAAATAGTGTGGAGTGCTGATTTGGTTGGCGCTGATCCTTGTCATGTGACCCAGTGATTCGTATTCCCTCATGAATGACACGTATTGATCTTTTAGAATTGGGTTAGTTGCTAAACGTTTTTCGATTGAGTTGAATCTTCTGTATGCTACTCCCTTTGATTCCGCCAATGCTGATGGATGGTTGTTTAATGGAAGCTTTACTATAAATCTGCCATCTTCTCCCCGGACAGTTGTTTGCACGAAGTGTGCTTCACATCGTATGTCATCATCTGAAAGGTTGGACTGGTCGCTTGATGCTTCTTCGGAATCCCAAAATTGGGAAACCGCTTCCTCTAAATCCTTTGCTGTACATATTCCGCATACAGAATGATTGCGGGTTGATGATTCAACTTTGCCAGCTATTACCCATCCGAGGAGTGTATTTTGAAGCACGGGGAGATTGTCTCCTAACTTAATTTGCCCATCGGTTAGTAGTTCGAAGATGATGTCTGCTCCAAGCAGTCGATTCGGCCTGGTGTGTTGAATTCTGGATCTGCTAGGTGTACATTCTGTGGGATTCCCCAATTTGTAATATAGAACTGATGAAGAGGCTGATCGGATACAATTTTTGATATAATGTGGACATCTACATCTGTGGCATAGTCATTTGCTGTTGACCTGATCTGGATGTTTGATTGATGCCTCATCTTTGTTTTCTGATTTCCGATGCCCTCCAAACTCATGCATATTTGACGTGATCTTCTGCCTAGCAATTTCCAAAGGCGATCTGTAACAAGGTTTGCTTGTGACCCAGAGTCCAATATTGCTTGACATTCGATTAACTGCCCGTTTTCTGCTGGCACTTGGATGCGTGCAGTTCCCAGTAAAACATAGTGGGGATCTTTGTAGATGCGATTAGTCAGAAGGCTGAATTTTGTAGCCGGTTGATGGGGAGTGACTTGATGTGTTGAGTTATCTTGCAAGTTGGGTTTGGTACCTGATGTTGACACCTTGGGGTTATGGAGCAATGAGTTATGTTTCCTAGTGCATTTGCCACAGTGTCGTGATTTGCACTCGTTAACTCGATGCCCTTGCTTGAGACAGTTGACACACAGCTGCAAGTCTTTGACCCATTTCCACCTCTGGTTTATTTCGGCATTAATGAATTTTTTACAAGCGAAGATTTTGTGTCCTTCACCTTTGCATATTGCGCAGTTGTCCCGCGGTTCAGATGTTGTTACCGAAGCGCAGGTTCTTGTATGCCCCTTGTCAGCCTTACCTCGAATCTCCAACGACTGGAATCTTCGCTCCAGGAAGTTGAGTAGCTCGTCAATCGTGATTAGGCGCCTATTGTCGGTTAAGCTTTGCTCAAAAGCGATTTGAGTCTCTTCGTCTATCTTCTGTAATAGAATATGGGACAGAATGCCATCCCAGTGCTGCACTGGGACATCTTGTGCCTGTTAGCCCTGAAGACACTCCTTTGTTACGTCGTGAAGTGACTTTAAAGATGAGGCAGATTCTCTTTTACTGGATGACTGCGACATTAGCTTGCTGAGTAATGTGGACACCAGAAGTCGTTTGTTGTCGTATCTGCCAGTGATAATTGACCAAGCAGCAGCGTAGTTGTGTCCGACTGCAGGTAAATGCTTGATTAGATTTTTTGCTTCTCCTTGCAATGACGTGGTTAGGTATTGCATCTTTCTTGTATCTGATATGCTTGTGTTATGTACAAGCTCTGAAAATATGTCCTTAAATTCTACCCACCGTAAGTAGTTTCCGTCGAACATTGGTATTTTGATTTTTGGAAGGATTGTGTCAGTGCCACTTGGAATTGCAGCCTGGTGAGTTGCACCTGTAGGGTTTTCTTGAATGTGCCGATGAAGTGCTATCATCGCTGCTTCTGCCCTTTCTTTAAGGTTATAAATGGTGTCGATGTGATAGTCTTCGACTTGTTCCGCTGATGCCCATATTGCCGAATTATTGTTGGATAGTTCGGTCATGTACTTTTCAATGAAGCTTGCCTTTATGGTGTAGTATGACGAATGGTGTTCCATGGTTTGTTGTGCAAAACCTTCGTCAATGTTTCGATCCAATGCCCTCATTACTGCCCGCTGGTTGCGAAGCAGCCTTCGTGTTTCGGCCGTTACCGTATGGTGGGTCGATAGCTGTTGTCCCTTTGATGGCTGGGCTTCATCATCTAATCTCAACGGCTGTGCTGCACCTTGCTCAAACAGCTTGATGTGCTTGGTCACTATCAGGGTTATTTTGTTGTTATAATCTTCCCTGAGATAGTCATTATCCAGGGGCTTGTTTTTCATGGCCATGATTTCTTCATGAGTTCTGTGGAACTCATCGGCCAATTCTGTCAATGCCTCCAATCTTTTGACGAAGTATGGAGGGGTTTTCCTGTCTTTGGGATCCTTAGCGAAGTTCCTTGCGAGCGTCTCGATCTGAGCTCCCAGATGCTGTTGGGTACGCACCAACTCTTCGAACTCCATTTTTAAGTACACGTCCTCAATTGAATTTGAGTTGTAGAAACAAAATTTGGCAATCAAAGGATCACGTCGGGGTCACCAAATGTTAGTACTTGATCGTACTTACACTAAATTGAGCTGCCGGCACTTGAACCGTAACTCGTATTGTAGTGTGCCACAACATGTGTGTTGCACTGTAACACAAAAACACACAAACACACCAGACAACCAATCGCCAATAGTACAACATGTGTCGACTCAGATGCATACTGAACTAGAACACAAATAGAGTGACACCCTTTTTAGGTGTCATATTTCTTTGAGTGATTTTACTAAGCATACATTTGATTCGTCACAACAATTAAGAAGCTAGAATGCATGTCGTAGAAAAGAGTAAAATAGTGTTTGTAAGTAACTTATAATAAGTTAGAAAGGCTAAGTCAAAAATGTTAAAATAGTATATAAGGGAATGAAAATTTGAATAAAACAAGATTTAAACAAAAGACTTATGAGCGATGTCCACTGCTCTTCGTACTAGACTTTAATCTTCAAGTATTAGGCACTTTGAAAAGAGAGCCTGCTTTCAAGCTGAATACCCTTTTCAGCTGTTAAAAATAAATATAAGGGCTATAGGAACAAACAATTGAAATCGACCCAAGGTATCCTCTGACGTCTCTGCTGGGAGATCTCTTCCCATCCTCACTAGTCGATAGAAGATACAAATCCTCCCCCTTTACATGGCGATCCTGCAACCGACCCTAGGTTCCTTCTGAAGATACTAATCCTGCAACCTAACAGCCTTGAACATATATGGAAGAAGTCAACAGAATCTTCGCTCATTGGGTAGCGTATTTCAACAAGCATATACCCCAAGAGCCAACAGCAACAGCAACGACTCCAACCTGCACACCACTGCCGCCAACTGCCGGGCCGAAAGCAATAACAATAGAGGAATACAGAAAGCGACAAGACAAGCGCAAAGAGGGACAACACAGGCAAGAGACACGTGAGCAGCCCCAAAAGAAGAAAAGACGCGCTGGGAAAAAATTCCAGTTAAGGAAGAAACTAGCAGTAGAATATAAAAAGCTGACTTTGGCGACAACGGCGGAGGAGAACAAAAGGATACACCAAGAAATCAAAAAGATCCTCAGAGAGAAAAACAGAAAAGAAAAATGAATTAATTATAAAAACAAAAAGAAAATTTTATTTACATATAGAAGTTAGCATTAATTGTATGAAATAATAGTAAATGAAATAAAAATAAAAAAAGCAATCAAGCATAAAGAATATTTAAATACAAATACAAATTCATGGTAGGACCACTTTGGGGAACAAAACCTAAAATCAACATGGGAAAACCCCAAAGCAAGGTAGAAATTCAAGAAAACATTGTAAACAACGGGAATGCGAATAATGATCGCCCCTTAATACAACCTATACCAGAGAGTATCATAACAGTTATAGTAGTTATTATTATTTTATATATAGCCTATAGAATAAATAAGTATTTTAAAAATTACATTCTAAAGCATAGAAATAATGCGATCACCAATGTATAAAAACACAATAAAGAAATAAATGGAAAAACACCTACATGAACTAAAACTTATATGGAAAAATTTGAAGAAAAGTCCAGGTAGGAAGTATACTGATAAAACTGTCCAAAGTAAATTACAAGATATTGAAAATATAAGGAAAAACTTTCAATTAAGTGAAAGTGAAGAGCAAAATAAAGAAATAATAATACCATTAAGATTAGAATTTAAAAGTATATACGATAATATAAAAACTTACCTTGTGAATAGTACCAAAATTACACAAAGCGATAAGATGGCATCATTTAATTTAGAATTCGTTTCAAAGGCTTTACCTTTATTTGCGGGTAATCTTCAGGAATTAGAGAGTTTCTTAATTACAGCTGAACTCATTAATAAAACACTTTCAGAGACAGCAAAAACTGATTTTCTTCAATACGTGTACCACGCAAAATTAAGCTCAACTGTCAGAACAGCGATAGGAACTTATTCCAAACCCGAAAATTTCGAAGCCCTTACAAACATACTAAAAACCAGATACAGAGATAATAAAACTGTTCCACAATTGCAATACAGATTGAATGCACTATTTCAGGGACGACTGTCTATAAACGCGTATAAAGAAAAAATCGTATCACTCATAGATAATTTGAACAAACTGGGAATAGAAGAATTAGGAAACACAGCCACAGAAGCTGAAAAGAACGTAATCGTAAAATTAAACAATAAGTTAGCATTAGAGTCATTCAAGAAAGGCTTGAACGACAACTTTAAGTCAACCATATATGCAGCTAGGCCATCCACGTTACAAGAAGCATCTGAACTTGCATTGGAACTGGAAAATGAACAACAGTTGAATCACAACTCGGTATTGCATTTTAATAGAACAACACCGCGGCGTCAACAACGCAATGACAACACAAATACACGCCAACAACAAAACAATTACAGATTCAACAACATAAATACTCGTCAACAACAAACTAATTACAATTCCAACAGACACAGTAATTTTCACAATAACAGACAAAATTATAACCATAGCAATAACAATCCAAACAGATACACTAATAACATCAGGAGACCCAATGGAAACAATTACAATAACAACAATTATAATAGAAACAACTATAGCAATAACAACTATAATAGAAATAATTACAATAACAACAATCACGACAGGTACAGTAACAACAGAAACGTACACACAATACAGTCGGGAAACATGATAGGCCAGGAATACACAGATATTCCGGAGAGCCAGAATTAAGAATACACAAAGTTTCCAATAATAACACAAATTTCATTCACACAACATATAAGAACACAAAACTTACATTCCTTATTGATACAGGAGCCGACATATCTCTTTGTCGCATGAACATTAATTTCGAAAATGAACAATATAACCCAGAAGAAAAATGCAAATTTACTGGCATCACTAAAGAAGAAATTTACTTACTAGGAACAATATCACTGAATCTAACATTATCCGACGAAACGTACGAACACAAATTCCAATTAGTAAATTCAAATTTCCCAATACAAACTGATGGTATAATAGGAAGAGACTTCTTAAGCAAATATCTTTGCAAAATTGACTATGAAACATTTACAATCTCCTTACTTAAAAATGACGTCACAACAACACTCCCGATGCATACAAAAACATTCAATACGTCACAAATAATTATACCACCAAGAACAGAAATTATTCATGCATTAAAAATACAACTTAAAGAAGATTGCGTCATATTTAACAATGAACTAAAACCAGGTATTTTTCTTAGTAATTCAATAGCACCAAAACATGGGATGACACACATTAAAATTTTAAATACAACAAACGACACAGTAACCTTAGACAATATTCAATTACAAACTGACCCACTAAGTAATTATGAAATATTAACCTACAATAATGTAAACAACGAAGAACGTTTTCATAAAATATTGACTGAATTACAAATAAATAATAATGATGATTCTGCAAAAACAGAGTTAATAAACATTTGTAGACAATATCAAAACATTTTTCACCTAGACAATGAAATATTAACAGTAAACAATTTTTACGAACAAAAAATATCAACAACAGACAATACACCGGTTTACATAAAAAACTACAGACTACCACATTCACATACTGACATCATTAATGACCAGGTACAACAAATGCTAAATGATGACATAATAGAACCTTCCGTTAGTCCTTATAATTCTCCGCTCCTTTTAGTACCTAAAAAGAACACGGAGGATAAAAAGAAATGGAGACTAGTAGTCGATTTTAGAAAACTTAACGACAAAATCGTCAATGACAAATTTCCTTTAACCAGATTAGAAGATATTTTGGATAAATTAGGAAGAGCAAAATGGTTTTCTACACTTGACATGACTAGTTCTTTCCATCAGATAAAATTGGACAAACAATCAAGACATCTGACAGCATTTTCGACACCACAGAATCATTACCAATTCAAAAGACTCCCCTTTGGACTAAAAATTTCTTCAAACAGTTTTCAAAGAATGCTTACTATAGCACTTTCAGGACTAGATTCCGAAGCTTTTCTATATGTAGACGACATCATTGTATTTGGATGCAGTTTGAAACACCACAACCAAAACCTTATTAACGTTCTAGACAGATTACAAAAGTATAACTTAAAATTAAATCCAAAAAAATTTTGTTTTTTAAGACCAGAAGTTGTATACTTAGGACATTTAATAACAAAAGACGGAGTAAAAACAGATCCCGCTAAGTACGAAATTATAAAACAGTACCCTATACCTAAAAACACTGACGAAGTTAGAAGATTCATTGCATTTTGCAATTACTACAGAAAATTCATTCCGAACTTCGCCGACATTGCGAAAAACCTGAACGCTTTATTAAAAAAATCAGCCAAATTCATATGGACGGACGACTGCCAAACGGCATTTGACACTCTTAGAGAGAAACTAATGAATCCCCCCTTACTACAGTACCCAAACTTTGAAAAGCCATTTATTTTAACAACAGACGCCTCAAACTATGCGTTAGGAGCAGTTTTATCACAAGGAGAGATAGGCAAAGACCTACCGATTTCGTATGCAAGTAGAGCATTACAAAAACATGACATCAATAAACCAATTATCGAAAAAGAGCTTTTGGCAATACATTGGAGTATTAACTATTTCAGACCATACCTGTATGGTAGAAAATTCATAGTAGTAACAGACCACAGACCACTAATCTCCCTATTTACACACAAAAATCCATCTTCAAAAATGACAAGAATAAGGTTAGATTTATGTGATTATGATTTCGAAATAATATACAAAAAAAGGAAAAATGAATACCAATGCAGACGCACTATCTAGGATAGAAATTGATTCAGATGTACTTAAACAAATGATACCAAATGAAATTGATGAAAAGACAAGTAGGATATTAATAACTACTAGGGCAATGAAAAATAAGAATACAGAGGCAAATAAAAATGAAGGTATAAATAATGAGGCATATAAAAGCAAAGAACAAGTTAATAAAAATATGAGAAATAAAGAGGAATATAATGAGCTAGCAAAAGAAAACGATGTGGGAAGATGCAATTCTCAGAAGTCTGATCAACTTCACATATGGGAGTGCACATCCATAAATGATATTAAAAATGTAAAGAAACTGCAGTTTAATAAGATAGAAAGTATAGAAGAAAAAGATATATTTGTTAAAGATAATATTGTGCACATTGGACATAATGATAATTCTCCGAAACCAGTTTCGATTATGAAGAAGTTATGTGCCAAGAATAAGAACAAAGTATGTAATGATAATTCTCCGAAACTAGATTCGATTATGAAGAAGTTACATACAGAAGAAGGAAATAATAAGGAAATAAACAAGCATGCAAGATTCAGCGATAACTCAGCGAAACTAGATTCGATTCTGAGGAAACTGATATCTAAAATGAGAAAAGAAAATATTAAAGAATTAGCGCTATCAACGAATGATGAAATATTTAAAGTATACACAAAAGAAGAATTAAAAGAAACATATGCAAGAGCAATAAAAAGTAATGAAAGTCCTCCACTTAAGATTTTAATATACAATGCCCCTAAACAAATTGAAGAAGATATCCTAAAATATAAATTAATAAATGAATTCCACAATGCCACACACTCAGGACACTTCGGAATACGTAAAACAATCATCAAATAAAAAAAAAGATACATTTGGAAAAATATGAGTAGAATGGAAAAATGTTCATATCACATTGCGACGCTTGCAACAGGAATAAACAAACAAAACACATTAAAGAACCACTTACGCTGACAGACACACCAAACAATAGTTTTCAAGTAGTTTCAATTGACACCGTAGGACCACTTAGAATATCTAATGATTATCGCTACATCTTAACTATGCAATGCGAGTTGACAAAATTTGTCATCGCCCATCCAATGTCAACAAAAGATGCAGTTACAACAGCAAGAACGCTAGTTGAACAACTTATCCTAAAATATGGTCAATTTAAAGTACTTAAGTCTGACAGAGGAACAGAATTCACTAACGAGCTGATGCGTAACATATGTACACTACTTAATATTGAACAAATATTTTCAACACCTTATCACCACGAAACACTTGGTGCGATAGAAAGAAATCATAGAGTACTTAATGAGTTCCTGTTGACAACCGCAAATGATTATGAATGGGATAAATGGATTCCATATTTTACTTTTGCTTATAACACAGCACCCCATATAGACACAGGCTATTCGCCTTTTGAATTAGTTTATGGTAAATTACCAACACTGCCATCTAACACTTTGTCAAATAAACAAACATTTTATAATTATGATGACTACGTACAGGAATTACGAGTCAAGTTAAAATATGCATTAAATAAAGCTAAAGAGCTAACAATTAAAACAAAGATTAAAAGGGTAGATAACGATAAATATACAAATAAAATGAATTTAAATATAGGAGATTTAGTTCTAATCAAAGTAGAGAATAGAAAGAAATATCAAAGTCCATACAAGGTACCATATAGAATTATAAGAAAAAACAATGTCAATACAGTAATAGATAATAACGGAATAGAAAAAGAAATACATAATAATAATTTAAAACCATACAAACTAGTGTAAGATACAATTGTATTATTATTATATATGTAGTATTATTATCATCATTGTATTATTATATATAAATATATTATTATTATTATCATTGTACTATTTTATTAGCATTATAAAAAAAAAAAAAAAAAAGAATATTGTAACAATGACGTGCATTCTGAAGAAAAATTATTTTTTCATATAATTTTTCTCTTGAGGGTAAGGGTGTAGTGTGCCACAACATGTGTGTTGCACTGTAACATAAAAACACACAAACACACCAGACAACCAATCGCCAATAGTACAACATGTGTCGACTCAGATGCATACTGAACTAGAACACAAATAGAGTGACACCCTTTTTAGGTGTCATATTTCTTTGAGTGATTTTACTAAGCATACATTTGATTCGTCACAACAATTAAGAAGCTAGAATGCATGTCGTAGAAAAGAGTAAAATAGTGTTTGTAAGTAACTTATAATAAGTTAGAAAGGCTAAGTCAAAAATGTTAAAATAGTATATAAGGGAATGAAAATTTGAATAAAACAAGATTTAAACAAAAGACTTATGAGCGGTGTCCACTGCTCTTCGTACTAGACTTTAATCTTCAAGTATTAGGCACTTTGAAAAGAGAGCCTGCTTTCAAGCTGAATACCCTTTTCAGCTGTTAAAAATAAATATAAGGGCTGTAGGAACAAACAATTGAAATCGACCCAAGGTATCCTCTGACGTCTCTGCTGGGAGATCTCTTCCCATCCTCACTAGTCGATAGAAGATACAAATCCTCCCCCTTTACAGTATTGTACTTTAATATTATTAGTGAATCGCCGGTACTTGAACCGTGACTCGTATACTAAAGCAAATAAAGACAGGTGACCTTTTCCTTGATTGTCAATTTTATTCTGATTCTTTGTATAAATTTACTTCGCTTAAATACATTAAATTGTCCAAGCAAAATTAAGAAAATAACTATAAACAATTAAAACTATAAATTGCAAAATAATCAAGTTTAGTAAGCAGGAAATATAATAAAAATAAATAATAAAATATAGTTTGGTAAGCAAATTAAATTAAGTAGGTCATGAATAAATGTTTTCCGTATAAAATAAAAGGTGCATTCAACTTTCATTAAAATATAATAAAGGTAAACAAATATGGAATTATGCTTGCTTAGCAAGAATGCAATAAATTAACAATTTCATTATTATTAAATAAAAGGTGCATTCAACTTTCAAAATAATTAATAAATGAATCTTAAGTTAATTATGTTAACATGAGTATTAACAGAAACAATTACAGTCGGTTTGAATTTTTAAGGCATTTGGAAAAAGGGAAAAACGTCTGCAGAACCTGCGATAAATAATTAAATGCACTTTTACGCAGCTAAACAAAACAAAAACTGAAATTAACCGGAAAAATATAATAAGTGATGTGTGAAATAAATTGAAAATGGCATTTTAGTGAACAAAAGAGTTTTCAGCGAACCAACACAGCAAAAAGAGCATAATATTTCAAATATATATATTTCGTTTGCATAATAAATACAGGGTATCCGCCGGGAAGATATACTACTTTGTTTTACTAAAATATGCTAAAAAACACTAAAATAAACCATAATATATACTAAGTAAAGTTTTGTATATTTTAGTATATTTTAGTGTGTTTTAGTATATTACAGCGTATTTTAGTATATTTTTGTGTAGTTTAGCATATTTTAAATATACCAAAATACAATAAAATATACTAAAATACACTAAAATTTACAAAAATACTCTAGAGTACACCAAAATATATTAAAATACACAAATATATACTAAAACACACTAAAATACATTAAAATATACTAAAGTTTACTAAAATACACTAGAATTCACTAAAGTATACCAAAATACACTAAAACATATTAAAATACACAAAATATACTAAAATACACTAAAGTAAACTAAAATACACTAAAATACACAAAAATATACTAAAATATACCAAAATACACTAAGATATACTATAATACACTAATACGTACAAGAATACACTAAAATACATCAAAACATACTAAAATACTAAAACATACCAAAACACACCAAAAATATACTAAAATACACTAAAATATGCTGAAACACACTAAAATATACTAAAATACACTAAAATATGCTAAAGAACACTTAAAATACACCAAAATATACTAAAATATACTAAAATACATCAAAATACACTAAATACGCTAAAATATACTAAAATAAACTAGAGTAAACTAAAACACACTAAAATATACTAAAATACATTAAAATTTCCCAACCTATACAAAAATATACTAAAATAAACTAAAATACATTAAAATATACGAAAATACACTAACATATACTAAAATGCTCTAAAGTACACTAAAATATGCTAAAATACACTAAAATATGCTAAAAAACACTAATATACACCAAAATATACTAAAATATACTAAAATACACTAAGATATAGTAAAATACAATAAAATATACTTAAATACACTAAAATATATATAATATACTAAAATACTTTAAAATATACTAAAATACATTAAAATACACCAAAATATACGAAAATACATTAAGATATACTAAAGTATACTAGAATACACTAAGATATACTAAAATATATAAAAAAATATACTAAAATACACTTTAGTACGCTAAAATACAGTAAATTTACTTAAATACACTAAAATATACTTAAATAAGTTAAAATATACTAAAATACACTAAAATATGCTAAAATAAACTAAAATATACTAAAATAAATTAAAATATACTAAAATACACTAAAATATGCTAAAAAACACCAAGATACACCAAAATATATTAAAATTTATCAAAATATCCTAAAACACACTAAAATATACTAAAATACACTAAAGTGTCCTAAAAAAACACTCAATTATACTAAAACACACTAAGATATACTAAAACACACCAAAATATACTAAAATATAATAAAGTATTCTAAAAACCACTAAAATGTGCTAAAATACACTAAAATATACTAAAATACGCTAAAATATACTAAAACACACAGACTTCAATAATCAACTCCACCATCAACATTCTAAAGCAAGGTCAACTGGATGTGCAAGCAAAGTTTAAAGAAACTGGTAATATGATTCAAACGGTTGAGGCCGAACAACAAATGCTCACACTTTCCGTTCAGATGCTCATAGTTACCAACAATATACAACGCATACACGCTGCAATCATGGATGTTCTAGTTGATAGTCACCATGACAAAATTAACCCTCTTCTACTCACCCCTCAACAGCTTAGTGAAGAAATCAAGAAGATAAAGGCCCATCTGCCAGCACACTTGCAATTACCGATTCACCGAAATAACTTACTAGAGGTCTACAAACTTAACAAAGTCAATGGAATCATCGCCCAACATCACGTGATATTCAGCATAGACTTACCCCTTACCGATCCACGTGAGTTCCAGCTAATGCAGGTCACTCCGATTGCAGTCACAGTAAACCAGACACTTACAACTGTAAACCCATCTACCAAATTTATCGCGATCAGCCTACATCATGACTAATTCTTCCCAATGACACAACATGAAGTAGACGCTTGTTGGAATCTGGGTGAAAATGAATTAATCTGCCGGAACATACCAGCCACATATTAAGCAACACATCACCCAATGATCCACAGATGTGAACTCGATCTACTGAATGATAAACCCAATCCAAGATGTGAGTGCTATCAGCTGGAAGATACAACCATATGGCAACATCTACACCATCCCAACCAATACATGTTCTCCACGACAAACACCATTAAACTGAATGCAGTATGCGGAAGCGATATCATTCACCTAACCTTAGAAGCCAGCGGTCTAATCACATTGAGTCCCGAATGTGTCATAAAAAACGATCTCATCACTATAAAAGGCCATCAACAAATTGTTACATCCCTACAAGCCTCGCCCACTCACTACAACTTCATCATTGGCTTACCTAAACAATATGCAAGTATGAACTTCAGCACACTTACAGTAAAACAATCCACAATACAGGCACTCGAAGCAAAACAACAACAGTTAGACGAAATTCTTAAAACTACACTGCCCGCTAACGAATTCAACCTCAGTACACATGGCGTAATTGTCGGAAATGTGGCACTTGCATTGATATTAGCAGTTACCATCGTTGCAGTTTACAAATGCAAAACATTGAAAACCAGTTTTAAGCTAACTCAGGCATCCCTACCACAAACTACCGAATGCTAATAACCACAGCTGCAACCCAACCAGCCAGCATAATGTATCACCGACCGATGGTCAGCGTGGGGAAGCATGTTAACACTCATGTTAACATAATTAACTTAAGATTTATTTATTAATTATTTTGAAAGTTGAATGCACCTTTTATTTAATAATAATGAAATTGTTAATTTATTGCATTCTTGCTAAGCAAGCACAATTCCATATTTTGTTTAATTTAAATTACACCTTTATTATATTTTAAGGAAAGTTGAATGTACCTTTTATTTTATACGGAAAACATTTATTCATGACCTACTTAATTTAATTTGCTTACCAAACTATATTTTATTATTTATTTTTATTATATTTCCTGGTTACTAAACTTGATTATTTTGCAATTTATAGTTTTAATTGTTTATAGTTATTTTCTTAATTTTGCTTGGACAATTTAATGTATTTAAGCGAAGTAAATTTATACAAAGAATCAGAATAAAATTGACAATCAAGAAAAGGGTCACGTGTTTTTATCTGCTTTAGTATACGAGTCACGGTTCAAGTACCGGCGATTCACTAATAATATTAAAGTACAATACGAGTTACGGTTCAAGTGCCGGCAGCTCAAATTAGTGTAAGTACGATCAAGTACTAACAATACTTATATATAAAATACACTAAGATATATTAAAATACACCAAAATACACTACGATATACTAAAATATACAAAAATATACTAAAATACACTCAAGTTTGCTAAAATACACTAAAATATGCTAAAATACACTAAAATATACTAAAGTACGCTGAAATATACTAAAACACACTAAAATATACTCAAATACACTAAAATATACTAAAATTTGCTAAAATACAGTAAAATATACTAAAATACACTAAAATATACTAAACTAGACTAAAATATACTTAAATATACTAAACTACACTAAAATATACTAAAATTTCTTCAAATATGCTAAAAAAACACTAAAGTACCCAAAAATATGCTTAATATACTAAGATATATTAACTACATTGAAATGTACTAAAATACACTAAAAAATACTAAAATACATCAAAATCTACTACAATACACTAAAATATACTAAAATATACAAAATACACTAAAATATACTAAAATACACTAAAATAAACTAAAATACGCTAAAATATACTAAAACACATTTAAATACACTAAAGTATAATAAAATATACTAAAATATTCTAAAAGGCACTAAAATTTACTAAACTTCAATTAAATACACTAAAATACACAAAAATACATCAAAATATATTCAGATACACTAAAATATACAAAAATACACTAAAGTAAAATACACTCAAATACACCAAAATATACTAAAATATACTAAAATACACTAAAATACACCAAAATATACTAAAATATACTAAAATACACTAAAATATATGCAATATACTAAAATACATTAAAATATATTTAAATACACTAAAATACACCAAAATATACTAAAATATAC
>JASKUP010000485.1:2500-12500 GCA_030448955.1 Trichopoda pennipes
ATTTGGGCACCGTAACATTACGTTTGGTTCATCCCACAGCGCCAGTTCTGCTTACCAAAAGTGGCCCACTGGGCACATTATATCACAACCACAACCTTCATACCAAGAAAGGTGAGGTTCTTACCCATTTAAAGTTTGAGAATAGGTTAAGGTCGTTTCGACCCTAAGGCCTCTAATCATTCGCTTTACCAGATAAGATTATTTTACATAATCTTTAAATGCACCAGCTATCCTGAGGGAAACTTCGGAGGGAACCAGCTACTAGATGGTTCGATTGGTCTTTCGCCCCTATACTCAATTCTGACAATCGATTTGCACGTCAGAACTGTTTCGGTCTTCCATCAGGGTTTCCCCTGACTTCAACCTGATCAAGTATAGTTCACCATCTTTCGGGTCACAGCATATATGCTCAAGGTACGCTCTAGATAGAGGTATAAATAATATAAATATTATTATACATAACTGTATAGAACGCCCCGGGATTGAATTAATAGACTATTAAAAATAGATACTAAAAACTAATCCCATTAAAAAGTTTGTTAATTTCGCTATTAAGTTTGTTATTCCCAATAACTTGCATATATGTTAGACTCCTTGGTCCGTGTTTCAAGACGGGTCCCGAAGGTATCCTGAATCTTTCGCATTGTTAATCATATAAGTGCATATAATAAACATAAAAATCAATAATTAATATGCCATTATAAAATAAAAATTTATTTAAGCACTATATATAATAAAACTATCAATACTTTATCAAATCAAAAGCATTTATTCTATATTAAATTGCAAGCAAAATAATTTGAATAAACTTACGCATATTGATCTTATGATAAATATTTAATTTAATATTAATAGATTACAATGTCCTTTATAGAAAAAATGCACACCATTATTATAATATATATTTTTTATATATATTAAAATCATAATGATGAATTTTCTATAACGGATATTCAGGTTCATCGGGCTTAACCTCTAAGCAGTTTCACGTACTATTTAACTCTCTATTCAGAGTTCTTTTCAACTTTCCCTCACGGTACTTGTTTACTATCGGTCTCATGGTTATATTTAGTTTTAGATGGAGTTTACCACCCACTTAGTGCTGCACTATCAAGCAACACGACTCTTTGGAAATGTCATCTAGTAATCATTAACGTTATACGGGCCTGGCACCCTCTATGGGTAAATGGCCTCATTTAGAAGGACTTAAATCGTTAATTTCTCATACTAGAAATTTGACACTCCATACACTGCATCTCACATTTGCCATAGAGACAAAGTGACTTAGTGCTGAACTGTTTTCTTTTCGCTCGCCGCTACTAAGAAAATCCTTGTTAGTTTCTTTTCCACCCCTCATTAATATGCTTAAATTCAGGGGTAATCCCATATGAGTTGAGGTTGTATAATTATAAAAGTTAATTTTTATTTTAACTAAAATATATATCATAACTACCAATTCATAAATAAAATCTTTTTTTTTTCTGTTCTGCTACACAAGGGGCCGCCACTTTACCAAAAAAATGCCACCTTATAGTGTTATATAAATTTGCATTTGTGCAAATGTTAATGTGTATTTTGTGCCCAAACCCATAAAAAGCACACACATTCATTTATCCATAGAGCGGAATGGATATTTTTATTCTTTTTATTTCTTAAATGAGACAATTCTAGATTCATAAATTATTTTATGCCTAGACCTTCCTCAACAAAATAAAAGAATTTATTTGATTTTATTTAATGAGAGGTATTTTAATATCTTTATATATTAGTATTATGAATTAATTCTATCCAATAATACAATATGTGCTTTAAAAAAATTATAAAAAAAAAAAAATCTCTACATAATAAATTATTATAGAGATTTTAATATATTATAATTAAAAGCAACTTGTTAAGCATAGTCTTACAACCCTCAACCATATGTAGTCCAAGCAGCACTCTAATTATAAATTAAAGTACATTACAGCATGGACTGCGATATGCGTTCAAAATATCGATGTTCATGTGTCCTGCAGTTCACACGATGACGCACAGTTTGCTGCGTTCTTCATCGATCCATGAGCCAAGTGATCCACCGCTTAGAGTGATAATTTTATTTTATTTTAAATAAGCAATTCACAAATATATTTATTGAAAGAAATCAAAAATACACCAAAAAATTAATTGGCATATATCAATTCCTTCAATAATATTCAATACTTTATAAACATAAAATTTATGTTGCGAATGTCTTAGTTCCAAAAGAACATAATATTAACTTATATAAATATATAAGTACAACTATAATTTTATGTTTTATTCATTCAACGTCACTAAATACAATGACGATCCATTTGTTACCTCTTTTTAGCACACTTTTACCACTTATCCCATTTATTTTTAGATATTTCACATTTCATTTTCACTTATGTTTATCTCATTTTATTGTTAGACATTTCATTGTTAGACATTTCATTATTAGACATCATTAGATATTTCATTTTTAGACATCCATGTAAACATCGTCGTCACTAATAAGAATGACGTTCATTTGTTACCTTTTTTATCGCTTTTACCCGCTATTTTTTGATACATCAATTTTAGATATTTTTCTCATTTATATATGATTTTTGGCTTATATATGATTTTTGTGACAAGCACTTATAATTTTAATTATAATACTAAAATTCATTAATATTATAATTTTGTTTAACGGTAAGGAACACATTAATGATCCTTCCGCAGGTTCACCTACGGAAACCTTGTTACGACTTTTACTTCCTCTAAATAATCAAGTTCGGTCAACTTTTGCGAAACATCTGTAACTGTAACACACGAGGCGTTACAGTGATCACGTCCGAAGACCTCACTAAATAATTCAATCGGTAGTAGCGACGGGCGGTGTGCACAAAGGCAGGGACTTAATCAATGCGAGTTAATGACTCGCACTTACTAGAATTCCAAGTTCATGTGAACAGTTTCAGTTCACAATCCAAGCATGAAAGTGGTTCAGCGGTTACCGGACCTCTCGGTCTAGGAAATACACGTTGATACTTTCATTGTAGCGCGCGTGCAGCCCAGGACATCTAAGGGCATCACAGACCTGTTATTGCTCAATCTCATTATTGCTAGACGCAATTTGTCCATTTAAGAAGCTAGTGTCCTTTATAATGGGACAAACCAACAGGTACGGCTCCACTCTTGTAGACATCATCAAACACTTACACATTTTACTATGCTCATGAATGAAGGTTACAAAAAGCTTCAAACACCATAATCCTGAAGCATCTATTTAATATATTTGAGTCTCGTTCGTTATCGGAATTAACCAGACAAATCACTCCACGAACTAAGAACGGCCATGCACCACCACCCATAGATTCGAGAAAGAGCTATCAATTCTTACACACTTATGTTCGGACCTGGTAAGTTTTCCCGTGTTGAGTCAAATTAAGCCGCAGGCTCCACTCCTGGTGGTGCCCTTCCGTCAATTCCTTTAAGTTTCAGCTTTGCAACCATACTTCCCCCGGAGCCCAAAAGCTTTGGTTTCCCGGGAAGCGACTGAGAGAGCCATGATAGTAGCTACACCCAATTGCTAGCTGGCATCGTTTATGGTTAGAACTAGGGCGGTATCTGATCGCCTTCGAACCTCTAACTTTCGTTCTTGATTAATGAAAACATCTTTGGCAAATGCTTTCGCTTAAGTTAGTCTTACGACGGTCCAAGAATTTCACCTCTCGCGTCGTAATACTAATGCCCCCAAACTGCTTCTATTAATCATTACCTCTTGATCTAAAAACCAATGAAAGTAGAACAGGGGTCTTATTTCATTATTCCATGCACAAAATATTCAGGCATTTGGAGCCTGCTTTAAGCACTCTAATTTGTTCAAAGTAATTGTACCGGCCCACAACAACACTCGATGAAGAGCACTGAAGCAGGTTTAAATAGGAGGAATATGTGAAAAATACGAGTATTTAACACACATAAGAACTCCACCGGTAATACGCTTACATACATAAGGTACAGTACAAACTACAATTATAGTTGTACTACCCGCATGAAGCACAATTTCAACTACGAACGTTTTAACCGCAACAACTTTAATATACGCTATTGGAGCTGGAGTTACCGCGGCTGCTGGCACCAGACTTGCCCTCCAATAGGTCCTTGTTAAAGGATTTAAAGTGTACTCATTCCAATTACAGGGCCTCTAATATGAGTCCTGTATTGTTATTTTTCGTCACTACCTCCCCGAGCTGGGAGTGGGTAATTTACGCGCCTGCTGCCTTCCTTAGATGTGGTAGCCGTTTCTCAGGCTCCCTCTCCGGAATCGAACCCTGATTCCCCGTTACCCGTAGCAACCATGGTAGTCCTAGATACTACCATCAAAAGTTGATAGGGCAGACATTTGAAAGATCTGTCGCCGGTACGAGACCATGCGATCTGCAAGTTATCTAGAGTTCAACCATAATAACGATCTTGCGATCGCTTGGTTTTAGCCTAATAAAAGCACACGTCCCAAAGGTCCGTGTTTATAATGCATGTATTAGCTCTAGAATTACCACAGTTATCCAAGTAACTGCTAACGATCTAAGGAACCATAACTGATATAATGAGCCTTTTGCGGTTTCACTATTAATTCGTGTGTACTTAGACATGCATGGCTTAATCTTTGAGACAAGCATATAACTACTGGCAGGATCAACCAGAATAATGTTTTCTTTATATTTTCAATTAAACGAAAAATCAGCATATTTATGTGCGTCATTTTCGTCATTTTCATATAGTTAATAAAATTTTTCATTTTATAACATCTACTTATTTATCATTGCATACATATTGTATTTTCCAATACATATGATTTTATTTTGATATGTAATTAAGAATTACATATATACTCTTATATAAAAAAAGAATTTTTATATTTTCAAAAAATGCCACAAAAACAAATTCATCAATGTTGTATATAAATTACAACATAATTTATAAAGTTTAAATTAAAGCTAAAGACAAATTTAGCTTTATTACTTTATTGAATTTCCTTCAGAGTTAAGGATTATTTGCTACGACCACCAACACCATATTTTGTTGTTCTTCTTTATATGTATTTTACTCTATTTGCATTTTTGCCTTTTTGTACTTTTGCCTTCTTGTACTTTTGTACTTTGCCGCCTTCTTGTAACTTTTGTACTTTTGCGTGCTATTCTCGTTTGTCTATCTACTTATTTATTTAAAACGCCACTGGCCTAATAGACAAGCACTGTGTATTGTATATACTGAATAATACTCCAACCGTCAAAAATCCATACAATACATTCTTAATTGAACCGGTTGCCCACACGCGGTATAATGTTTTTTCATTTTATTTTTTATATGGGTTTTACCCAAGGGTTGGATAATATTTTTAACTCTTCCAGAAAACAATAAAAATAATAAAACGTAAATCCATCTTTGCTTCAATTAATTTAAAGCACGATGGATAATGAGGATATAATATAAATAATATATATTATTATATAAAATAATATATTGGTGGTGTAACGGATTCTTTGCTTACCCAAAAAAATACAAATTAGGCCGACAAAGAATCCATTTAAAAAAAAACCATCCGTTTAAAAAATACATTTATTGATTTCATACTTCCATTTTTAGTGTGGTTTAACAAAAATTCTCGATCTACCCATTTATAAAAAAAAAAAAAATTACAAATTAGGCGGACGATGAGAACCCCAAAACCAATCACCCAACGAAAGAGAATCTTAATTGCAAACTTTTTGTTTTACTCTTCATATTATATTATAATTTTTAATAATTTCTGTTTATATACGCTAAAAAAAAAAATTCATTTTCCATTAATGCTGTGGTGTTTAATAGCAAAATCTCAGTTTACCCATTTATAAAAATTAATAATTACAAATTAGGCCGACGTGAGCTCACACAAAACTATCCACTAAACAAATATAAGTATCAATTTTAATCAAATAATACAATATGTAAAACAAAATTGTGAGGTAAATTGCTTAACAATACACAATTTAAGCATAATACCTATAGATGTTTTCAAGCAACTTATCCGCCAATTTTGTTTTTTTTTTTTTTAAACAAACTTCTAGGGTAAAGTGATGTAGCGCAAATACTTTAATAACTATACTTATAGATGTTTTCAAGCAACTGATCCGCCAATTTCGTAAATTATCTACTTTAAACATTATGTTTTTACTAAAACGGATGTATTGTGAAATAAATAATTATATTTTACATATTAAACACATATTTCTTCTTTATTACTTTTTTTTATTGTGGATTTTTTTCACTTTATTTCATTTAATTGTTTTCATATATAAGTTATAAAAGTTATATAACGTGTAATTTATTTTATTAGTTTATAAAACACTTTATATTAACATATTTTAATAACATTTACAAGTTCATAAAATCCAAATTTTAACTATACGACTTTGATTATATAAAAATTTAGTTTTAAAATATATTAAAAACATAACTATCAGTTTATAAAATACAGATTTTAGTCATAGTTTATATATTTTATTATAATTTAACTTGCAAGTTTATGAACTACAACTTAAGTTGATCAATACAAATTCCTGTAAATTTTTATTTATTAAATTATAAATTTATTTATATATTTCAAGTAATAACTTATGTTATATTAATAAGTTATATTATAACTTTCACGTTATAAGTTATCGTTTTATTTATATATGTTTTTAATAATAACTTAAGTTTAATAGTAACTAATTTACTATTTGATTATTGTTTCAACTTATGTTTGAACTTTTAGTTAATATATTTTATTATAATTCAACTTGCAAGTTAATGAACTACAACTTAAGTTGATTAGTGTTTCAACTTATGTTTGAACTTATAGTTTATATATTTTATTATAATTTAACTTGCAAGTTTATGAACTACAACTTAAGTTGATCAATATAAATTTCTGTAAATTTTTATTTATTAAATTATTAATTTTTTTATATATTTCAAGTAATAACTTATGTTATATTAATAAGTTATATTATAACTTTCACGTTACAAGTTATCGTTTTATTTATATATTTTTTTAATAATAACTTAAGTTTAATAGTAACTTATTTACTATTTGATTATTGTTTCAACTTATGTTTGAACTTTTAGTTTATATATTTTATTATAATTTAACTTGCAAGTTTATGAACTACAACTTAAGTTGATTAGTGTTTCAACTTATGTTTGAACTTATAGTTAATAAAATCCATATTTTAACTATACGACTTTGATTATATAAAAATTTAGTTTTAAAATATATTAAAAACATAACTATCAGTTTATAAAATACAGATTTTAGTCATAGTTTATATATTTTATTATAATTTATCTTGCAAGTTTTAAGTTATTATTTTTTTATTTATATATTTCAAGTAATAACTTATGTTATATTAATAAGTTATATTATAACTTTCACGTTATAAGTTATCGTTTTATTTATATATGTTTTTAATAATAACTTAAATTTAATAGTAACTAATTTACTATTTGATTATTGTTTCAACTTATGTTTGAACTTTTAGTTAATATATTTTATTATAATTCAACTTGCAAGTTAATGAACTACAACTTAAGTTGATTAGTGTTTCAACTTATGTTTGAACTTATAGTTTATATATTTTATTATAATTTAACTTGCAAGTTTATGAACTACAACTTAAGTTGATCAATACAAATTCCTGTAAATTTTTATTTATTAAATTATAAATTTATTTATATATTTCAAGTAATAACTTATGTTATATTAATAAGTTATATTATAACTTTCACGTTATAAGTTATCGTTTTATTTATATATGTTTTTAATAATAAACTTAAGTTTAATAGTAACTTATTTACTATTTGATTATTGTTTCAACTTATGTTTGAACTTTTAGTTAATATATTTTTATAATTTAACTTGCAAGTTTATGAACTACAACTTAAGTTGATTAGTGTTTCAACTTATGTTTGAACTTATAGTTTATATATTTTATTATAATTTAACTTGCAAGTTTATGAACTACAACTTAAGTTGATCAATATAAATTTCTGTAAATTTTTATTTATTAAATTATAAATTTATTTATATATTTCAAGTAATAACTTATGTTATATTAATAAGTTATATTATAACTTTCACGTTATAAGTTATCGTTTTATTTATATATGTTTTTAATAATAAACTTAAGTTTAATAGTAACTTATTTACTATTTGATTATTGTTTCAACTTATGTTTGAACTTTTAGTTAATATATTTTATTATAATTCAACTTGCAAGTTAATGAACTACAACTTAAGTTGATTAGTGTTTCAACTTATGTTTGAACTTATAGTTTATATATTTTATTATAATTTAACTTGCAAGTTTATGAACTACAACTTAAGTTGATCAATATAAATTTCTGTAAATTTTTATTTATTAAATTATAAATTTATTTATATATTCAAGTAATAACTTATGTTATATTAATAAGTTATATTATAACTTTCACGTTATAAGTTATCGTTTTATTTATATATGTTTTTAATAATAAACTTAAGTTTAATAGTAACTTATTTACTATTTGATTATTGTTTCAACTTATGTTTGAACTTTTAGTTAATATATTTTATTATAATTTAACTTGCAAGTTTATGAACTACAACTTAAGTTGATTAGTGTTTCAACTTATGTTTGAACTTATAGTTAATAAAATCCATATTTTAACTATACGACTTTGATTATATAAAAATTTAGTTTTAAAATATATTAAAAACATAACTATCAGTTTATAAAATACAGATTTTAGTCATAGTTTATATATTTTATTATAATTTATCTTGCAAGTTTTAAGTTATTATTTTTTTATTTATATATTTCAAGTAATAACTTATGTTATATTAATAAGTTATATTATAACTTTCACGTTATAAGTTATCGTTTTATTTATATATGTTTTTAATAATAACTTAAGTTTAATAGTAACTAATTTACTATTTGATTATTGTTTCAACTTATGTTTGAACTTTTAGTTAATATATTTTATTATAATTCAACTTGCAAGTTAATGAACTACAACTTAAGTTGATTAGTGTTTCAACTTATGTTTGAACTTATAGTTTATATATTTTATTATAATTTAACTTGCAAGTTTATGAACTACAACTTAAGTTGATCAATATAAATTTCTGTAAATTTTTATTTATTAAATTATTAATTTTTTTATATATTACAAGTAATAACTTATGTTATATTAATAAGTTATATTATAACTTTCACGTTATAAGTTATCGTTTTATTTATATATGTTTTTAATAATAAACTTAAGTTTAATAGTAACTTATTTACTATTTGATTATTGTTTCAACTTATGTTTGAACTTTTAGTTTATATATTTTATTATAATTTAACTTGCAAGTTTATGAACTACAACTTAAGTTGATTAGTGTTTCAACTTATGTTTGAACTTATAGTTAATAAAATCCATATTTTAACTATACGACTTTGATTATATAAAAATTTAGTTTTAAAATATATTAAAAACATAACTATCAGTTTATAAAATACAGATTTTAGTCATAGTTTATATATTTTATTATAATTTATCTTGCAAGTTTTAAGTTATTATTTTTTTATTTATATATTTCAAGTAATAACTTATGTTATATTAATAAGTTATATTATAACTTTCACGTTATAAGTTATCGTTTTATTTATATATGTTTTTAATAATAACTTAAGTTTAATAGTAACTAATTTACTATTTGATTATTGTTTCAACTTATGTTTGAACTTTTAGTTAATATATTTTATTATAATTCAACTTGCAAGTTAATGAACTACAACTTAAGTTGATTAGTGTTTCAACTTATGTTTGAACTTATAGTTTATATATTTTATTATAATTTAACTTGCAAGTTTATGAACTACAACTTAAGTTGATCAATATAAATTTCTGTAAATTTTTATTTATTAAATTATTAATTTTTTTATATATTTCAAGTAATAAC
>JASKUP010000486.1:0-11486 GCA_030448955.1 Trichopoda pennipes
GTATTTTAGCCTATTCTAGTATATTTTAGTGTATTTTAGTATACTTTAGTGTATTCTAGTATATTTTAGTGAATTTTAGTATATTTAGTATATTCTAGTATATTTTAGTACATTTTAGCATATTTCAGTGTATTTTAGTATATTTTAGTGTATTCTAGTTATAGTGCATTTAGTATATTTTAGTGTATTCTAGTATATTTTAGTTTATTTTAGCATATTTTTAGTGTATTTTAGTATATTTTAGTGTATTTTAGTATATTTTAGTGTATTTTAGTATATTCTAGTGCATTTTAGTATATTTTAGTGTATTTTAGTATATTTTATTGTATTTTAGTATATTTTGGTGTACTTTAGTATATTTTAGTATATTTTAGTCTATTCTAGTATATTTTAGTGTATTCTAGTATATTTTAGTGCATTTTAGTATATTTTAGTGTATTTTAGTATGTTTTAGTGTATTTTAGTAGATTTTAGTGTATTTTAGTATATTTTAGTGTATTTTAGTATGTTTTAGTATATTTTAGTCTATTCTAGTATATTTTAGTTTATTCTAGTATATTTTAGTAAATTTTAGTATATTTTAGTGTATTCTAGTATATTTTAGTGTATTTTAGTATATTTTAGTGTATTTTAGTATATTTTATTGTATTTTAGTATGTTTTAGTATATTTAGTATATTTTAGTGTATCTTAGTATATTTTAGTATAATTTAGTGTATTATAGTATATTGTACTTTAGTGTATTTTAGTATATTCTAGTGTATTTTAGTATATTTTAGTGTATTTTAGTATATTTTATTGTATTTTAGTATATTTTAGTGTACTTTGGTATATTTTAGTCTATTCTAGTATATTTTAGTTTATTCAAGTATATTTAGTGCATTTTAGTATATTTTAGTGTATTTTAGTATATTTTAGTGTATTTTAGTATATTTTAGTGTATTCTAGTATATTTTAGTGCAGTTTAGTATATTTTAGTGTATTCTAGTATTTTTTAGTGTATTTTAGTATATTTTAGTGTATTTTAGTATATTCTAGTGTATTTTAGTATATTTTAGTGTATTTTAGTATATTTTATTGTATTTTAGTATATTTTTGTGTACTTTAGTATATTTTAGTATTTTTAGTCTATTCTAGTATATATTAGTTTATTCTAGTATATTTTAGTGCATTTTAGTATATTTTAGTGTATTCTAGTATATTTTAGTGTATTTTAGTATATTTTAGTGAATTTTAGTATATTTTAGTGTATTCTAGTACACTTTAGTACATTTTAGCATATTTCAGTGTATTTTAGTATATTTTAGTGTATTCTAGTATATTTTAGTGCATTTTAGTATATTTTAGTGTATTCTAGTATATTTTAGTTTATTTTAGCATATTTTTGGTGTATTTTAGTATATTTTAGTGTATTTTAGTATATTTTAGTGTATTTTAGTATATTCTAATGCATTTTAGTATATTTTAGTGTATTTTAGTATATTTTATTGTATTTTAGTATATTTTGGTGTACTTTAGTATATTTTAGTATATTTTAGTCTATTCTAGTATATTTTAGTGTATTCTAGTATATCTTAGTGCATTTTAGTATATTTTAGTGTATTTTAGTATGTTTTAGTGTATTTTAGTAGATTTTAGTGTATTTTAGTATATTTTAGTGTATTTTAGTATGTTTTAGTATATTTTAGTCTATTCTAGTATATTTTAGTTTATTCTAGTATATTTTAGTAAATTTTAGTATATTTTAGTGTATTCTAGTATATTTTAGTGTATTTAGTATATTTTAGTGTATTTTAGTATATTTTAGTGTATTTTAGTATGTTTTAGTGTATTTTAGTATATTTTAGTGTATCTTAGTATATTTTAGTATAATTTAGTGTATTATAGTATATTGTACTTTAGTGTATTTTAGTATATTCTAGTGTATTTTAGTATATTTTAGTGTATTTTAGTATATTTTATTGTATTTTAGTATATTTTAGTGTACTTTAGTATATTTTAGTCTATTCTAGTATATTTTAGTTTATTCAAGTATATTTTAGTGCATTTTAGTATATTTTAGTGTATTCTAGTATATTTTAGTGTATTCTAGTATATTTTAGTGTATTTTAGTATATTTTAGTGTATTTTAGTATATTTTAGTGTATTCTAGTATATTTTAGTGCAGTTTAGTATATTTTAGTGTATTCTAGTATATTTTAGTGTATTTTAGTATATTTTAGTGTATTTTAGTATATTCTAGTGTATTTTAGTATATCTTAGTGTATTTTAGTATATTTTATTGTATTTTAGTATATTTAAGTGTACTTTAGTATATTTTAGTATTTTTAGTCTATTCTAGTATATTTTAGTTTATTCTAGTATATTTTAGTGCATTTTAGTATGTTTTAGTGTATTCTAGTATATTTTAGTGTATTCTAGTGTATTCTAGTATATTTTAGTGTATTTTAGTATATTTTAGTGTATTTTAGTATATTTTAGTGTATTTTAGTATATTCTAGTGTATTTTAGTATATTTTAGTGTATTTTAGTATATTTTATTGTATTTTAGTATATTTTAGTGTACTTTAGTATATTTTAGTATATTTTAGTCTATTCTAGTATATTTTAGTTTATTCTAGTATATTTTAGTGAATTTTAGTATATTTTAGTGTATTCTAGTATATTTTAGTGTATTTTAGTATATTTTAGTGTATTATAGTATATTGTAATATATGTATTTAAGTATATTCTAGTGTATTTTAGTATATATTAGTATATATTAGTGTATTTTAGTATATTTTAGTGTATTTTAGTATATTCTAGTGTATTTTAGTATATTTTAGTGTATTTTAGTATATTTTAGTATAATTTAGTGTATTATAGTATATTGTATTTTAGTGTATTTTAGTATATTCTAGTGTATTTTAGTATATTTTAGTGTATTTTAGTATATTTTATTGTATTTAAGTATATTTTAGTGTACTTTAGTATATTTTAGTATATTTTAGTCTATTCTGTATATTTTAGTTTATTCTAGTATATTTTAGTGAATTTTAGTATATTTTAGTGTATTCTAGTATATTTTAGTGTATTTTAGTATATTTTAGTGTATTTTCGTACATTTTAGTGTATTTTAGTATGTTTTAGTGTATTTTAGTATATTTTAGTGTATTTTAGTATATTTTAGTATTGTTGCGAGTCACCCTCGCATAATTGATTAATTTTTTTATTATTATTTGTCATCAAGTTTATTTAAGTTTATTATACTAATTACATTATTATTGTTTTCTTTATTATATTAATTATTATTACTAATCAGCAAGTTTATTTAAGTTTATTGTACTACTTATATTATTGTTTATATTATTTATTATTGGTCAGCAAGTTCATTTAAATATATTGTACTACTTATATTATTATTGTTTATATTATTTATTATTGGTCAGCAAATTTATTTAATTATATTGTACTACTTATATTATTATTGTTGTTTTCAAGTTTATTTTGGTTTATTGAATAGTATAAATAGTAAATAAGTTTTAGATTAAGTATGATTTGTGAAGTATAACTGACCATAGTAGTTCGAACCCACAGCTCAATAGGGACTGTGAGACACTAGGTAGAAGTTATGTTATAGGTAAATAAAGTAGCGGCCTGCGAATCCTACGGGACCCTCCAAGTTTGTTAGTAATTATAATTTTATAACCCTGCCTTTTATTTCTAACCCTGCGAATCCTACGGGACCCTCCAGGGTGCTAAATAGAAAGGCAGAATTCACATTTCAACAAGTTGGTATCCAAAAAAGGATACTCCAACATTTTTGGCGCAGCCGGTAGGATCCGGTAGGATTGGTAGGAGCGGTAGGATCGGTAGGATGTTTGTATATTGGTTTGTTATCTAAGAAATACTCCAACATTTTTAGCGCAACCGGTTAGCGCGTATAAAATTAAATTTACGCTTATAGGATAATAGTTCTAATGCCTGACTGTATTTTTCTTTCGACAAAGTAGGAGCGAGTCAATAACGCCTAAATTCTAGCCACCTTTGGCTTGCTGGAACTGTCGATTGGTGGAATACCGTCAGGACGGGACTTTCTTAGGGAATACCGCGTATAAAATTTAATTTACGCGTTTAAGATAACAGTTCTAACGTCTGACTTTATTTTTCTTTCGACAAAGTAGGAGCAAGTCAATAACGCCTAACTTCTAGCCACCTTTGACTTGCTGGAACTGTCGATTAGTGGAATAACGTCAAGACGGGACTTTCTTGAATACCGCGAGATTAAGTCAACATTTTGGCCCACCTTCAGTTTTTGCTGAGTATTCTCTAACATGATAGACTAATATATAAACAAGAACTAAAGCATTACATTCATACATACATATGTATGTATGCTTATGCAAGCGTCAGTTTTCATAGTTTTCAAAGTAACATTAACAGGGAAAAATTGTTTTTTTTATAGTTTATTTAAATCAGTGAGCAAGAAAGACGCAGGGATGTCTCTGAAACTGATGGTAAGAGTGTATAATTTTTAATTATCATTTTAATGGAGAATCCTCAGGCTAAAACGGACGAACTTATAGAAAAACTTAGTACATTTAGTAACTCAGTAGACAGTTTACAAGTGCTCGCCTGGACAGAACTTAGACATTTGAACCCAGACAAGTCGAAAACACAGAAGCCAGAATGCCGGCCTTATCAGAAATTACGAAGATTGTAAATAACGCGGTGCCCACATTCTTTGGCACCGAAGGACCGGATTTATCCTCTGAAGTTTGTAGATTCATACAAGGATGTAGGATGGTGGAAAGCGAACTACTGGTGCAGCCAAACGCTGACCTAGTGCAAAAGGTCATAGAATGTTTGAAATTACGTCTGTTGGGATCGGCATACTCCAGAATAGCAGAGCTCAAGTTCGGGTCAGTAGATGCCTTATGTAACCATACAAAGAAGCTCTATTTGAGGAAGAAAAATTTAGACCAGATCAGAGAGCAGATACTAAACTGTAGACAAAGTGTAAAAGAATCCGCAAGCAAGTTCGGCAACCGCCTGCAAATCTTATTGAACGAAGCGATAAACGCAGCTGAGAGTGAGTGGCCGGAGGTAAACAGCAGAAATACTATAGTGAAGGATTTCGAACGAGTAGCTGTGAGATCTTTCATTAGAGGGCTAAGAGACCAAGCCCTCAAATCAAGATTTATTGACAGAGAAACGGAAGAACTGGAATCCCTATTAGAGGTTGTTGAAAATGCGGAAGATTTATTTGGGGAACTCCTATACAATCTCAATACAATAACAATGGACGTTCCATGTGGTTTCTGTAACATACAGGGTCACGAATGTAATAGTTGTAAGAGAAGATTGAACACCCCATACTGTGTTCAATGCGGAAGATATGGGCATGAGGTCGGCCCACTATGCAAAAATAGCCCAAACAAGCAAGAAACTTGTGGGTACTGTAAAAACAAGGGACACAATTTCGACAGCTGTCGGAAACGACTAAGTTCAGTGTACTGTGGATTATGCAGGATAAGAGGGCATATGGAGAATTCATTCTGTCAACAACAAAGAATTAGAGCCACTCAAAGCCAATGGAATATCAGACCACTGGTAAACAATCTGAGGACACCAGATAGAAGATACGGAGATAGCAACAATACAGAGGGTAGACGTAACGGAAATAATGGGACAACCACCAGAAACGTCACACCACCACTCTGCTTTAAGTGTAACCAGCTAGGACATTTTGCACGAGACTGCCAGAATAATCAGACCCCTCCAAGGAAGACAGAAATCTGCATCAACGGGCATACAAAGAATAATATCCAGGATACGGGGAGATATCAAGGAAATAGCAACAGCAGCAGAATGCAAGGAAATAATCAGGGAAACGAAATACGGCCCAGTTACAGCCAATAACTGGGGAACCACAAATGGGAGAAGGACTAACTTGGCACAAACAATTTAAAAGCACGGAATATAGTAAACAACTGGGAAAGGGAAACACAAAGGAGTTTAATAAGAAAGAAACATAGGCCACATACATAAGGAAAAAGAAAGAACAATTAAATACTGAGCGGAATAAAATCAATATGGTAAATGAAAAAGACTCAGAAGAAGAGTCAGAAGCTGAAGAAGCAACAGAAATAGTACACAAAGCGGTGGTGCACACAAGAAAGCAGGAAAATTTATATAAGAATCAGAAATCAAAAGGCGCAGAGGATAATCAAGAATTGAAGCTTAATAAAGAGCAACAAGATATAATCTGCAGTGATATTGACAATAGAGTCAAGAAGTCCCCAGGCAACGTAGATACAATTTTCACTAGATCGCTTTTAAAAGAGCCAAGGAGGGAAAACCAATTGCGTTCGCAGAGACTGGAGCAGACTCTATACTAGAAATAGAACAAGTCGTGAGTGCTCTTGAAAAAGGAAAAGCACAGAAAGAAAATTCTCTTGAACCCTACCGAGCATTTCATAGGCAAAATGTATCGGTAAACATGGATGATCCAGGGTTCAAGTCACAAGGACTTGGGAAAAAGTGGTCACAAAAAAGTTGCGAGGAAACCCCCTATCAGAATCCTAGTAATAAGTCTCATATGAAAGACAATACGAATTTTGGGGTAGTCCTGGGAACCATACCACTAAAAGTCAACACCAGTAGCGGAGATAACCGATCATCAGATAGGTTGGACGCAGTGTTCATCACGCTTAATTGCCACGAGGCTAAGACAGGTAAGCTGATCCTGCTCGTGGATACTGGGGCAGATTCCAGTATATTGAAGAAAGAAGCAATAATTTCATCTTCGATCAAGAGTACGGGGGAAAGAGGAAAATTATCAGGCGCTTTTGGAGGCTGTGCAGCAACATTAGGCACAGTAACAGTAAATATGGGAGAAAATTTTTTACCATGGACTTTTCATGTGGTAGGCGAAGGTAGCAGCCTACCCGCGGACGGAATTCTGGGAAGAAACAACATTTGGGGCAAAAGCATAATAAACTTCAATACACAAACCCTGAAAATTCTAGAAAACAGGCAAGTAGTAAAAACGTTCCCATTACACGCTGAGGGAGCGAGCGTAGAGGCAACAAACCGCAAAAATTACTTGATAAAAACGAGAGCAATCACGATGACGCCAATATTTTTAAAAACGAGGGAAAACACAGTAGTGGTACACAAACAACAGCTGTACCCAGGTGTTTATATCGGGAATACTATAGTGTACACTCATAACGGAAGTGCGGTAGTACCCATATTAAACATAACCGAAGAGGATGTATCGATGGAAACAGACCTCAAGGTACAATTTTCAAGGCTAGATGGCTATAAAGAAATTAAGAATACAGAAATAAAGGAAAACCCTGCTTCAAATAAAGAAGAACGAATAAGGGAACTAAAGGAAATAATAATGAGAGGAAAAAATTGGAATGAAGAAGAACGGGCCTCATTGAGCAGAATGTGCGAACAATACCAGGATGTATTCATACTACTAACTGACAAGCTTCCTTATACAAAACTAATAAAACATAAAACACCAACAAAGTATGACCAGCCACCTATTAATCAAAAACAGTACAGATTACCACATGTACATAGGGACGAAATTAACAAGCTAGTATCGGAATTATTAAAAGAGGGCGTTATTAGCCCCAGCATATCGCCGTGGAATTCACCACTACTGTTGGTACCCAAAAAATCACAAGACGGCCAGAAAAAGTTTAGAATGGTAGTGGATTTCCGAAAACTGAACGAAGCTACAATCAAGCAAGTTTTCCCTATTCCAAGGATTGACGAAATTCTGGATCAACTGGGGAACAGCAGATATTTTACTACGTTGGATTTGGCTGGATGTAAAGGATAAAGAAAAAACGGCCTTTAGCACTGACAAGGGTCATTTCGAATTTAACAGAATGCCGTTCGGGCTGACGGGAGCTCCAGCAACTTTCCAGAGGGTAATGAACTCAATATTAACGGGTCTTCATGACATAGTCATCTATGGAAGAACTGTAGCGGACCATGAAAAAAAAATCGTCAATGTCTTATTCCGCCTACGTGAAAACGGGCTAAAGTTGAACACTAAGAAGTGCCAGTTCTTGAGAAGAGAGATTGTTTATCTGGGGCACAAGTGCTCAGAGAAAGGAGCGCTCCCAGACCCTGCAAAAGTAGAGAGCGTTAGAAATCTGAAGGCCCCTAGGAGTATAAAACAGGTCCAGGCTTTACTAGGACTAATTAACTATTACCGGAAGTTCGTCAAAAATATGGCGACGCTGGCCGCACCCATAACGAGTCTCTTGAAAAAGAACAGCAAGTTTATTTGGACACCGGAGTGTCAGAAAGCCCTAGACACGTTAAAGGAGAAAATTTCTAGCCCCCCAATTCTTGTTTATCCAGATTTTTCACAACCATTTCGGATAACTACGGATGCCAGCAACGAGGCACTAGGAGCGGTATTGTCACAGGAGAGGGATGGTAAGGATGCGTTCATTAGCCGAACCCTAAGTGACACCGAGAAAAGGTATTCAACCATTGAGAAAGAAATGTTGGGGGTACCATGGGCTACCCACACGTTCCGCCTATATCTATTGGGACGGCATTTCACGGTCTTCACCGACCATCAACCGCTCAAAGGCATATCCAACCTCAAGGACCAAACCTCCAGACTGGCGCGGTTTCGACATAAGCTATCGGAATATAATTTCGACATTGTATATAAACCGGGAAAAACAAATTTAAACGCAGACGCGTTGAGCCGGTTGCCGCTAGAGGACGAAAAAATACAAGTCGTCTCGAGGGCGCAACAAAAATTTTCGGAAGAACAGAAAAACAAAGCGATGGAAATAGACATGGCGAATCACCCGGAGGAAAAACACGCGGAAGATATGGTGGACACAGCCGTTACTATAACCGATAAAAAAGACATTCGAGAGGTCCTGCGAAGTTTCCATGACGCTCCATTGGGCGGGCATCAGGGAGCGAGGAAAACTTATGCCCGAATAAGAAAACAGTATAAGTGGCAAGGCATGCAGCAAGATATAAAAAATGTCAGAAGAATAAAAGCGGGCCTCTAAACAGGGAACCAACGGTGCTGACCGATACCGCTAGAAGACCATTTGAAAAAGTCTATATGGATATGGTTGGGCCCCTACCGACCACCTCCATGGGGAACAAATATATCCTGACGTTCCAGGATGACTTATCAAAATTTTTTATTTGTGCACCCATGCCAGACGCAGAGGCAGAAACAGTGGCAAGGGTTTTTTATAATGAGTTCATCACCAAATATGGTATACCAACAAAGCTAGTGACTGATAATGGAACAAATTTTACATCAAAATTGTTCGGGAGTGTGTGCAAACTTTTACGAATAAAAAAGCAACATATCACTCCCTACCATCCTCAGGCTAATGGGTCATTAGAACGAAGCCATCGACCCTTAGCAGAGTATCTGAGAAGTTTTGCGAAAGAGGACGGGTCTAACTGGGATCAATGGTTGGCCCCAGCCATGCATGTGCATAACCACACAGAGCATGCATCTACGCTGCAGACCCCGTTTAGGGTACTCTACGGGTTTGACATCCCACTACCGGCAAACCTTAAGAGAAGTACCCCCCTCTACAACCACTACGACTATTCCAAAGTACTGAGGTATCAAGTTCAAAAGGCCTATGAATTAGCTCGCCGGGCGCAGATGAATGCTAAAATACCGCCAAGAAACGGTATGACAAACATACTACAGCCAGCACCATGGAAATTGGAGATAAAGTTCTTGTAAAGAACCAACTAAGGAAAAATAAATTATCCCCACTGTGGTTAGGGCCCTACGAAGTAACAGGCTTACCAACGCCGGTGAACGTAAAAATCACGATAAAGGGAAGAGAAAAATCCTACACCGGAATTTGGTTAAGGCCTATAGAGATGGATCGAGGCCCAACGACAACTTTAAGGATAAATAAAAAAGGTGGATAACTATAAACACACCTACATTTATATACCTACGTACAAATACATAGAAAAAATAATTAACAAATATGTTTCTTTTTTTTATTATTTAAAGAATAAATGTTTAAGAAATTAAATAATTAAAAATTTTTATAGTAAATTAAAAAATTGAAAATTGAAAACTAAAAATTTAATAACTAATAGTGAATAAGTAAACAATTGAATAATAGATAAAAATTAAATAATTAAAAATGAAAAGCGCTCAAATATTTTATATATATATTATTAAAAATTTAAGTATAAAATCAAAAAAAAATTAAACAAAATGTGAAAAATTAAGTAAAAATTTATAAACAAATTCTTGATAAATGTTTTAAGCTAAATTAAATTAATTTGATCGTGTATCAACTTTTGAAAGGGGGGAGGGATGTTGCGAGTCACCCTCGCATAATTGATTAATTATTTTATTATTATTTGTCATCAAGTTTATTTAAGTTTATTATACTAATTACATTATTACTGTTTTCTTTATTATATTAATTATTATTACTAGTCAGCAAGTTTATTTAAGTTTATTGTACTACTTACTACTTATATTATTATTGTTTATATTATTTATTATTGGTCAGCAAATTTATTTAATTATATTGTACTACTTATATTATTATTGTTGTTTTCAAGTTTATTTTGGTTTATTGAATAGTATAAATAGTAAATAAGTTTTAGATTAAGTATGATTTGTGAAGTATAACTGACCATAGTACTTCGAACCCACAGCTCAATAGGAACTGTGAGACACTAGGTAGAAGTTAGGTTATAGGTAAATAAAGTAGCGGCCTGTGAATCCTACGGGACCCTCCACAGTTGCTAAATAGAAAGGTAGAATTCACATTTCAACAAGTTGGTATCCAAAAAGGGTACACCAACAGTATAATTTAGTGTATTATAGTATATTGTACTTTAGTGTATTTAAGTATATTCTAGTGTATTTTAGTATATTTTAGTGTATTTTAGTATATTTCATTGTATTTTAGTATATTTTAGTGTACTTTAGTATATTTTAGTATATTTTAGTCTATTCTAGTATATTTTAGTTTATTCTAGTATATTTTAGTGCATTTTAGTATATTTTAGTGTATTCTAGTATATTTTAGTGTATTCTAGTATATTTTAGTGTAATTTAGTATATTTTAATGTATTTTAGTATATTTTAGTGAATTTTAGTATATTTTAGTGTATTCTAGTACATTTTAGTGTATTTTAGTATATTTTAGTGTATTATAGTATATTGTATTATATGTATTTTAGTATATTCTAGTCTATTTTAGTATACATTAGTATATATTAGTGTATTTTAGTATATTTTAGTGTATTTTAGTATATTCTAGTGTATTTTAGTATATTTTAGTGTATTTTAGTATAATTTAGTGTATTATAGTATATTGTATTTTAGTGTATTTTAGTATATTCTAGTGTATTTTAGTATATTTTAGTGTATTTTAGTATATTTTATTGTATTTTAGTATATTTTAGTGTACTTTAGTATATTTTAGTATATTTTAGTCT
>JASKUP010000488.1:0-10981 GCA_030448955.1 Trichopoda pennipes
TACTAAAATACACTAAAGTTACCTTAAATACACTCTAATATAATAAAATACACTAAAATATATTAAAATATACTAAAATACACTAAACTATATTAAAATACACTAAAATACAATAAAATGTACTAAAATACAATAAAATATACTAAAATACACTAAAATAAACTTAAATACGCTAAAACATAATAAAATACACTAAAATATACTAAAATACACCAAAATATACTCAAATACACTAAAATATACTAAAATACACTAAAATATACTAACATACACTAAAATAAACTAAAATAAACTAAAATAAACTAAAAGATACTAAAACAAAATAAAGTATATTAAAATACACTAAAATAAACTAAAATACACAAAAATATACTAAAACAAAATAAAATATACTAAAAAACACCAAAGTATATTAAAATACACTAAAATATACTAAAATAAAGTAAAACATACTAAAATACACTAAAATATACTAAAATAAACTAAAACATACTAAAATACACTAAAGTATAGTAAAATACACTAAAATACAATAAAATATGCTAAAATACAATAAAATATACTAAAATACACTAAATCTAACTTAAATACACTAAAATATAAAAAAATACACTAAATATACTAAAATACACCAAAATATACTGAAATAAACTAAAACATACTAAAATACACTAAAGTATAGTAAAATACACTAAAATACAATAAAATATACTAAAATGCAATAAAATATACTAAAATACACTAAAATAAACTTAAATACGCTAAAATATAATAAAATACACTAAAAAACACTAAAATATACTAAAATACACAAAAGTACACTAAAATATACAAAAATACGCTAAAATATACTAAATGACACTAAAATAGTGTAAAATACACTAAAATATACTATACTATACTAAAATATAATAAAATACTCTTAAATATACTAAAATACACTTAAATATACTAAAATACACTAAAGTATATTAAAATACACTAAAATACAATAAAATATACTAAACTACAATAAAATATACTAAAATACACTAAAATAAACTTAAATATGCTAAAATATAATAAAATACACTAAAATATACTAAAATACACTAAAATATACTACAATACACTAAAATATACTAAAATAAACTGTAATATACTAAAATACACTAAAATATACTAAACTATACTAAAATACACTAAAATATTCTAAAATACACTTAAATATACTAAAATACACGAAAATATACTAAACTACACTTAAATATAATAAAATACACTTTAATATACTAAAATACACTAAAATATACTAAAATATACTAAAATACACTGAAATATTCTAAAATAAACTAAAATATACTAAAATACACTAAAATATACTAAACTACAGTAAAATATAATAAAATACACTTAAATTTACTAAAATACACTAAAATATACTAAACTATACTAAAATATAATAAAATACCCTAAAATATACTAAAATACACTAAAGTATATTAAAATACACTAAAATACGCTAAAATACAATAAACTATACTAAAATACAATAAAATATACTAAAATACACTAAAATAAACTTAAATACGCTAAAATATAATAAAATACACTAAAATATACTAAAATACACTAAAATATACTAAAATAAACAAAATATACAAAAATACACTAAAATATACTAAAATACACTAAAATATACTAAAATACACTAAAATATACTAAAATAGACAAAATATACTAAAACAGAATAAAGTATATTAAAACACACTAAAGTAAACTAAAATACACTAAAATATACTAAAATACACCAAAGTATATTAAAATACACTAAAATATACTAAAATAAACTAAAACATACTAAAATACACTAAAATACACTAAACTACACTAAAATATGATAAAATACACTCAAATATACTAAAATACACTAAATTATACTAAAATACAATAAAATATACTAAAATAAACTAAAATATACTAAAGTACACTAAAATATACTAAATTATACTAAAATACACTGAAATATTCTAAAATACACTAAAATAAACTTAAATACGCTAAAATATACTAAAATAAACTAAAATATACTAAAATACACTAAAATATACTAAAATATAATAAAATACACTAAAATATACTAAAATACACCAAAATATACTAAAATAAACTAAAACATACTAAAATACACTAAAATACACTAAACTACACTAAAATGTGATAAAATACACTCAAATATACTAAAATACACTAAATTATACTAAAATACACTAAAATATACTAAAATAAACTAAAATATACTAAAATACACTAAAATATACTAAAATATACTAAAATACACTGAAATATTCTAAAATACACTAAAATATACTAAAACACACTAAAATATACTAAACTACACTAAAATATAATAAAATACACTTAAATATACTAAAATACACTAAAGTATATTAAAATACACTAAAATAAGCTAAAATACAATAAAATATACTAAAATACAATAAAATATTCTAAAATACACTAAAATATACTAAAACACACTAAAATATACTAAACTACACTAAAATATAATAAAATACACTTAAATATACTAAAATACACTAAAGTATATTAAAATACACTAAAATACGCTAAAATACAATAAAATATACTAAAATACAATAAAATATACTAAAATACACTAAAATAATTTTAAATACGCTAAAATATAATAAAATACACTAAAATATACTAAAATACACTAAAATATACTAAAATACACTAAAATATACTAAAATACACTAAAATATACTAAAATACACTAAAATACACTAAAATACAATACAATATACTAAAATACAATAAAATATACTAAAATACACTAAAATATACTAAAATACACTAAAATATACTAAAATAAACTAAAATATACTTGTGACGACCAAAAGTCGGCAGGCTCGTTTTTAGATCACATAGTAATTCAATCACAAGCAATTAGACTCTATATATATATTTTTCAAATTTTGTCATTTTTTTTTGAATTTCACAAATTTTTACACTTTTTACATTTCTGAATATTTATTGTTTAATGAATTTTATAATTTTTTTTAAAAGAGAACATTATTATTATACACTTTTCATTTTATATAATTCATAATTATATTTAATAATTACATTTATTATTTGTTAATGAAATATTTGAATTTATAATAGCCATCTATTAACACGAGGATACATCCGTGAGAAGAACACACCATCAAACTCACCCCTGAACAGTCGTAAGCAGTTGTCGTTTAGTGGTATGGGTGTGTATGTGTGCCTGGCAGAAACATATAAATAGCGAGATAATTACGTATTGAAGTGGAGTTGGCCACGGGCAAGCAACCGAGCAAGACTTGTTTTAAGTGAGTTAGAATTTTATTCAACTTAATTAAAATAGTCTTGCAAATAGGTTTCGCTCGCTCAATCAAAGCCAGAATCTTATTCGACTTTGAATTAAGCGAGACTCGCTAAGGTCTCCGGCTCAGTAAGTGCTGTCGCTACTTCACCTGGCCAGAATTTTATTCCCCCAGGTGACGGAGCCCAGAACCAGGCCGCGCTTTGTTCAGCAAGGCCAGAATTTTATTCGCCCTAGCTGAACAAGACGGACGAGGCCGTCAATAGGCCACGGAGAGGTTGATCGTCATCGGCAGGCCCAGTAAGTGCTGTCGCTACTTCACCTGGCCAGAATTTTATTCGCCCAGCTGACGGAGCCCAGAGCCAGGCCGCGTTTTGGTCAGCAAGGCCAGAATTTTATTCGCCCTAGCTGAACAAGACGGACAAGATCGTCAGTAGGCTAACACCAATTTCGACGTGGAAAGGTTGTCTCAGAATCTTATTCGTGACAACCGCGACAAGTCAAAAATTGGTGGACAGGCCAACTGTTCTGCTCAGACTGGAACAGAATTTTATTCGCTCCAGTGTGAGAAGCAGTAGGCTAGCTGACGGAGAGTGGAGACGAAAGCTCTTGAGGGCCACGAAGCGGTTGATCATCGTTGGCGTGCTCAGTAGTGGTGCAGTTTAATTATAACTTAGTTTAAGAGTGAATTATAAATAAAAGAACTTTTTTTTTATAAAAACAAAAGTGTCTCTTGTGATTAATGAAAAACATTTTTGTGTAACGAACCCTGGACGCCGCGAGCTTTACCCCAGCATAACGCGAGAACGTGTCGTTACATACTAAAACACACTAAAGTATATTAAAATACACTAAAATAAACTAAAATACATTATAATATACTAAAACAAACTAAAATATGCTAAAATACACCAAAGTATATTAAAATATACTAAAATATACTAAAATAAACTAAAACATTCTAAAATACTCTGAAGTATATAAAAATACCCTAAAATACAATAAAATATACTAAAATACAATAAAATATACTAAAATACACTAAAATAAACTTGAATACACTAAAATATAATAAAATACATTAAAATATACTAAAATACATTTAAATATACTAAAACATACTAAAATACACTAAAGCATATTAAAATACACTAAAATACAATAAAATATACTAAAATACACTAAAATATACTAAAAAAACAAAAAAAAATAAATAAAGAAAGAAATAAATAAAATTTTAACAAAAAAAAAAAATAAACTCTTAAAGAAAAAAAAAAGAGATAATGAACTAAAAAAAAAAAAAAGAAAACAAAACCTTTTCAAGAAAGAAAAAAAAAATAATATATACCCCAACTACAAAACCAATATTTCTTAAAACTTTAAAAAAAAAAAAAAAAAAAAAAAAGACTGATTTTTGTTATTAACAAATAAAAGTGTTTAAAAAAAAAAACTCTTAAAGAAAAAAAAAGAGATAATAAACTAAAAAGAAAACAAAACCATTTAAAAGAAAGAAAAAAAAATATATATACCCCAACTACAAAACCAATATTTATATTTCTTAAAACTTTAAAAAAAAAAAAAGACTGATTTCCTCCATTTTTGTTATTAACAAATAAAAGTGTTGAAAAAAAATGTCAAAATCATCCTGGGCTTATTCCCTTAAACGGGACGATTTAGTATCCTACTTAAATGAATTTCAACTGGATACAACTGGCACCGTCGAAGAACTAAGAAGACGATGGGCTAAATTCCTAGCTGGTGAACACGATGAGGACCATGCAAAACGGCTACTAAATATCCAGTCAAGATATGAAACCACCGGTTCTGCACTAAATGTGATAGGACAAACTACCCTTACGATGTCAAAGTCACCCGCAAAAGAAGAAGCAGAGCGTGAAACTCGTACGGATCCAGAAATGATTGCGCTCAGGATCAACATTATCGAGACAGTGCGAAAGTGGGGTTTACGATACAATGGCACGCGTGACCCGCTTGAATTTGTGGAGAGGATAGAGGAGCTAGCGCAAATGTATTGTGTCTCACTCAACCATTTACCACAAATTATGCCAGAATTTTTCAAAGACCGCGCACTAGTCTGGTTTCGTAACAACAAATCTTGGTCTACTTGGGTCACCTTCAGAAGAGACTTTTGTACATTCTTTCTGCCACCAAGATACTACGAAAGGTTGGAAGATGAGATAAAGAAAAGAAGACAAGGAATACAGGAACCCTTTAAAGACTACGTGCTAGCCCTACAAGACCTAATGCGACATTCGGAATTGAATGAAGACCAAAAATTAGAGCGAATTTTTAGCAACGCACAGTCGGATTTCAAATGGTACATTCGACGCAAGGATTTCACTTCACTGGGCGAACTGATTGCACTCGCAGAAGATCTGGAGAGCATAAAAGATTCATCTCCCCATGGCAATGATCAACATCCAATGATGTCACGATCCGCAAAAGCCAATAATATCCAGCGCGACACTTGCAAGTCTTGTGGAGTCGAAAGTCCTCAAGGGGATAAGGGCCCAAATAATTCGCACCGTGCGAGGAAACGCAAGCAGAGGGCGGCAGAACTGAGGCTAGCCGTACCTCCAAACAGACCACCATCGAGAAATAAAACGAAATTGAATTATGAAGCAGCACGTTTAACAGCAACTATAATAATAGGCGGAGAAGTAATAACCGCCACTATTGACTCCGGTGCGTCCCAAAATTTTATCAAACCATCTCTATTCGCTAAACTGAAGGCCACTTCAAAACCTGTTACAGAGGATCGGGAAATAACCCTAGCCGATGGTACAATCAAACGACTCACGCAAAGTGTCGAATACACTGTTTCTTTCAGAACCAAAACTAAAAAGTGTACTTTCCTTATTATGCCAGGCTGTTGTGAAGAGATGCTGTTGGGTTTGGAGTTTTTACCAAATTTCGAAGCTACCATCAGCTGCGCAGGGTTGAACACCGATTTCAAAAACCCAAATACGAAAATTGAATATGCAACCTCCGCCAAGTCCATCTCAATTCAAAGAACAAGCGCACCAAGATTTAAAGGGCACCAAACTATAACGGATCACCGTCCAGACGAACGAAGTGAAACAAAGTATCGGAAAAGAAAGCAGAATATAGTAGCTGACGCCCTATCACGGCAACCACGAGTGACGAGTGACGAGTGTTTAATGAATTTTATAATTTTTTTTAAAAGAGAACATTATTATTATACACTTTTCATTTTATATAATTCATAATTATATTTAATAATTACATTTATTATTTGTTAATGAAATATTTGAATTTATAATAGCCGTTAAAAAGCGCCATGTATTAACACGAGGATACATCCGTGAGAAGAACATACCATCAAACTCACCCCTGAACAGTCGTAAGCAGTTGCCGTTTAGTGGTATGGGTGTGTATGTGTGCCTGGCAGAAACATATAAAAAGCGAGATAATTACGTATTGAAGTGGAGTTGGCCACGGGCAAGCAACCGGGCAAGACTTCTTTTAAGTGAGTTAGAATTTTATTCAACTTAATTAAAATAGTCTTGCAAATAGGTTTCGCTCGCTCAATCAAAGCCAGAATCTTATTCGACTTTGAATTAAGCGAGACTCGCTAAGGTCTCCGGCTCAGTAAGTGCTGTCGCTACTTCACCTGGCCAGAATTTTATTCGCCCAGGTGACGGAGCCCAGAACCAGGCCGCGCTTTGTTCAGCAAGGCCAGAATTTTATTCGCCCTAGCTGAACAAGACGGACGAGGCTGTCAATAGGCCACGGAGAGGTTGATCGTCATCGGCAGGCCCAGTAAGTGCTGTCGCTACTTCACCTGGCCAGAATTTTATTCGCCCAGGTGACGGAGCCCAGAGCCAGGCCGTGTTTTGGTCAGCAAGGCCAGAATTTTATTCGCCCTAGCTGAACAAGACGGACAAGATCGTCAATAGGCTAACACCAATTTCGACGTGGAAAGGTTGTCTCAGAATCTTATTCGTGACAACCGCGACAAGTCAAAAATTGGTGGACAGGCCAACTGTTCTGCTCAGACTGGAACAGAATTTTATTCGCTCCAGTGTGAGAAGCAGTAGGCTAGCTGACGGAGAGTGGAGACGAAAGCTCTTGAGGGCCACGAAGCGGTTGATCATCGTTGGCGTGCTCAGTAGTGGTGCAGTTTAATTATAACTTAGTTTAAGAGTGAATTATAAATAAAAGAATTTTTTTTTATAAAAACAAAAGTGTCTCTTGTGATTAATGAAAAACATTTTTTTGTAACGAACCCTGGACGCCGCGAGCTTTACCCCAGCATAACGCGAGAACGTGTCGTTACATACTAAAACACACTAAAGTATATTAAAATACACTAAAATAAACTAAAATACATTATAATATACTAAAACAAACTATAATATGCTAAAATACACCAAAGTATATTAAAATATACTAAAATATACTAAAATAAACTAAAACATTCTAAAATACTCTGAAGTATATTAAAATACCCTAAAATACAATAAAATATACTAAAATACAATAAAATATACTAAAATACACTAAAATAAACTTGAATACACTAAAATATAATAAAATACATTAAAATATACTAAAATACATTTAAATATACTAAAACATACTAAAATACACTAAAGCATATTAAAATACACTAAAATACAATAAAATATACTAAAACACAATAAAATATACTATAATACACCAAAATAACTTAAATACGCTAAAAATAAAATAAAATACACTAAAATATACTAAAATACACTAAAATATACTAAAATACACTAAATATACTAAAATACACTAAATATACTAAAATACAATGAAGTATATTAAAAATACAACTAAAGTACAATAAAATGTACTAAAACGCAATAAAATATACTAAAATACACTAAAATTTACTTAAATACACTAAAATATAATAAAATACACTAGCATATACTAAAATATCTAAAATATACTAAAATACACTAAAATATACTAAAATAAACTTAAATACGCTAATATATAATAAAATACACTAAAATATACTAAAATACACTAAAATATACTAAAATACACTAAAATATACTAAAATACACTAAAATATACTAAAATACACTGAAGTATATTAAAATACACTAAAATACAATAAAATATACTAAAATACAATAAAATATCTTAAAATACACTAAAAGAAACTTAAATACACCAAAATATATAAAATACACTAAAATTTAAATACGCTAATATATAATAAAAATACACTAAAATATACTAAAATACACTAAAATATACTAAAATACACTAAAATATATTAAAATAAACTAAAATATACTAAAACACACTAAAGTATATTAAAAATACACTAAAATAACTAAATACACTAAAATATACTAAAACAGACCAAAATATACTAAAATACACCAAAGTATATTAAAATATACTAAAACATACTAAAATACATGAAAATATACTAAAATACACTAAAATATACTAAAGTAAAAAAACAATATACTAAAATACAATAAAATATATACTAAATACACTAAAATATAATAAAATACACAAAAATATACTAAAATACGCTAAAATATACTAAATACACAAATATACTAAAATATACAAAATTATACTAAAATACACAAAAATGTACTAAAATTCACTACAGTTCACTAAAATATACAAAAATACACTATAATATTCTAAAATACACTAAAATATACTAAACTACACTAAAATATAATAAAATACACTTAAATATACTAAAATACACTGAAATATACTAAATTACACTAAAATATATTAAAATACACTAAAATACACTAAAATACCCTAAAATATACTAAAATACGCTAAAATATACTAAAATACACTAAAATATACTAAAATACACTAAAATATACTAAAATACGCTAAAATATATTAAAATACACTACAATAGTGTAAAATACACTAAAATACTTTAAACTATACTAAATATACTAAAATACCAAAAATACACCAAAATATACTAAAATACGCTAAAATATAATAAAATACATTAAATATACTAAAATACACTTAAATATACTAAAATACACTAAAGTATATTAAAATACACTAAAATACAATAAAATATACCAAAATACAATAAAATGCACTGAATAAACTAAAATAACTTAAATACGCTAAAATATAATAAAATACACTAAAATATACTAAAATACACTAAAACATACTGAAATACACTAAAATATACTAAAATACACTAAAAATACTAAAATAAACAATATATACTAAATACACTAAAATATACTAAAATATACTAAAATACACTAAAATGTTCTAAAATACACTAAACTATACTAAAATACACTAAAATATACTAACTACACGAAATAAAATAAAATACACTTAAATATACTAAAATACACTAAAACATACTGAAATACCCTAAAATATACTAAAATACACTAAAATATACTAAAATAAACCAAAATATACTAAATACACTAAAATATACTAAAATATACTAAAATACACTAAAATGTTCTAAAATACACTAAAATATACTAAAATACACTAAAATATACTAAACTACACTAAAATATAATAAAATACACTTAAATATACTAAAATACACTAAAATATACTAAACTACACCAAAATATATTAAAAAACACTAAATGCCCTAAAATATACTAAAATACGCTAAAATATACTAAAATACACTAAAATAAACTAAAGTACACTAAAAAATATACTAAACTACACAAATATAATTAAAAACACTAAAAGACCCTAAAATATACTAAAATACTCTAAAATATACTAAAATACACTAAAATATACTAAAATAATCTAAAACATACTAAATAAACTAAAGTATATAAAATACACTAAAATACAATAAGATATACTAAAATACACTAAAATATACTAAAATACACTAAAATAAACTTAAATACGCTAAAATATAATAAAATACACTAAAATATACTAAAATACACTAAAATATACTAAAATACACTAAAATATAATAAATACACTAAAATATGCTAAAATATACTAAAATACACTGAAGTATATTGAAATACACTAAAATACACTAAAATATACTAAAAATGCAGTAAAATATACTAAAATACACTAAAATTACCTTAAATACACTCTAATATAATAAAATACACTAAAATATACTAAAATATAATAAAAAACACTAAATATACTAAAATACACTAAAATATACTAAAATATACTAAAATGTACTAAAATACACTAAAATATACTAAAATACACCAAAAAAATACTAAAATACACTAAAGTATACTAAAATAAGCAAATATACTAAAACAGAATAAAGTATTTTAAACACACTAAAATAAACTAAAATACACTAAAATATACTAAAACAAAATAAAATATACTAAAATACACCAAAGTATATTAAAATACACTAAATATACTAAAATAAACTAAAACATACTATAATACACTGAAGTGTATTAAAATACACTAAAATAACAGTAAAATATACTAAAATACACTAAAATAAACTTAAATACTCTAAAAATATAAAAAATACACTAAAATATACTAAAATACACTAAAATATACTAAAATAAACTAAAACATACTAAAATACACTAAAGTATATTAAAT
>JASKUP010000489.1:0-21408 GCA_030448955.1 Trichopoda pennipes
GTATTTTAGTGAGTTATAATGTATTTTAGTGTATTTATATGTGTTTTAGTGTTTTTTATAATATTTTAGTTTATTTTGGTATATTTAAGTGTATTTTAGTGTATTTTAGTGTATTATAGGGTATTTTAGTGTAATTTAGTGTATTATAATGTATTTTAGTGTATTTAAGTGTATTTTAGTGTATTTTAGTGCAGTTTAACGTTTTTTAGTGTAGTTTAGTGTATTTTGGCGTATTTTAGTATATTTAATTGTACTTTAGTGTATTTAAGTCTATTTTAGTGCATTTTAGCGTATTTTCGTGTATTTTAGTGTATTTAAGTGTATTTAAGTGCATTTTAGTGTATTTTGGTGTATTTTTGTGTATTTCAGAGTATTTTAGTGCATTTTAGTGTATTTTGGTGTAGTTTGGTGTAATTAAGTGCATTTTAGTGTAGTTTAGTGTATTTTATTGTATTTTAGTGTGTTTTAGTGTTTTTTAGTATATTTAAGAGTGTTTAAGTGTGTTTTAGTGTATTTTAGTGTATTTGAGTAGTGTTTTTTAGTATATTTTAGTATATTTAAGTGTATTTTAGTGTATTTTAGTGAAATATAATGTATTTTAGTGTATTTATATGTGTTTTAGTGTTTTTTAGTATATTTTAGTTTATTTTGGTGTATTTAAGTGTATTTTAGTGCATTTTAGTGTATTTAAGTGCATTTTAGTATATTTTAGTGTATTTTAGTATATTTAAGTATATTTTAGTGTACTTTTGTGTATTTTTGTGTATTTTAGTGTATATTTTATTATATTTAAGTGTATTTAAATGTATTTTAGTGTGTTTTAGTGATTTTGAGTATATTTTAGTTTTTTTTGGTGTATTTTATTTTATTTTATTTTAGAGTTTTTTAGTATATTTTAGTATATTTAAGTGTATTTCAGTGTATTTTAGTGAATTATAATTTATTTTAGTGTATTTATATGTGTTTTAGTGTTTTTTAGTATATTTTAGTTTATTTTGGTGTATTTAAGTGTATTTTGGTGTATCTAATTGTATTTTAGTGTATTTTAGTGTATTTAAGTTTATTTTAAGGTATTTTAGTGTATTTAAGTGGATTTTAGTGTATTTTAGGGTAATATAATGTATTTTAGTGTATTTAAGTGTGTTTTAGTGTATTTTAGTGTACTTTAGTGTAGTTTAGTGTATTTTATTGTATTTTTGTTTTTTAGTATATTTAAGTGTAATTTAGTGTATTTAAGTGTATTTAAACGTATTTTAGTGTGTTTTAGTGATTTTGAGTATATTTTAGTATATTTTGGTGTATTTTATTGTATTTTAGAGTTTTTTAGTATAGTTTAGTATATTTAAGTGTATTTCAGTGTATTTTAGTGAATTATAATGTATTTTAGTGTATTTATATGTGTTTTAGTGTTTTTTATAATATTTTAGTATATTTTGGTGTATTTAAGTGTATTTTAGTGCATTTTAGTGTATTTAAGTGCATTTTAGTGTATTTTAGTGTATTATAGGGTATTTTAGTGTAATTTAGTGTATTGTAATGTATTTTAGTGTATTTAAGTGTATTTTAGTGTATTTTAGTGCAGTTTAATGTTTTTTAGTGTATTTTGGGGTATTTTAGTATATTTATTTGTAATTTAGTGTATTTAAGTCTATTTGAGTGCATTTTAGTGTTTTTTCGTGTATTTTAGTGTATTTAAGTGTATTTAAGTGTATTTTAGTGCATTTTAGTGTATTTTGGTGTATTTTTGTGTATTTCAGAGTATTTTAGTGCATTTTAGTGTATTTTTGTGTAGTTTGGTGTAATTAAGTGCATTTTAGTGTAGTTTAGTGTATTTTATTGTATTTTAGTGTCTTTTAGTGTTTTTTAGTATATGTAAAAGTATTTAAGTGTATTGTAGTGTATTTAAGTGTATTTGAGTATATTTCAGTGTTTTTTAGTATATTTTAGTATATTTAAGTGTATTTTAGTGTATTTTAGTGAATTATAATGTATTTTAGTGTATTTATATGTGTTTTAGTGTTTTTTAGTATATTTTAGTTTATTTTGGTGTATTTAAGTGCATTTTAGTGTATTTTAGTATATTTAAGAATATTTTTGTGTACTTTTGTGTATTTTTGTGTATTTTAGTGTACATTTTATTATATTTAAGTGTATTTAAGTGTATTTTAGAGTATTTTAGTGCATTCTAGTGTAATTAAGTGCATTTTAGTGTGTTTTAGTGTTTTTTAGTATATTTAAGTGTATTTTAGTGTATTTAAGTTTATTTTAGTGTATTTGAGTGTATTATAATGTATTTTTGGGTATTTTAGTGTATTTTAGTGTAATTTAGTGTATTATTTTGTATTTTAGTGTATTTAAGTGTAGTTTAGTGTATTTTGGCGTATTTTAGTATATTTAATTGTACTTTAGTGTATTTAAGTCTATTTTAGCGCATTTAAGTGTATTTTCGTGTATTTTAGTGTATTTAAGTGTATTTTAGTGCATTTTAGTGTATTTTAGTGTATTTTGGTGTAATTAAGTGCATTTTAGTGTAGTTTAGTGAATTTTATTGTATTTTAGTGTTTTTTAGTTTATTTAAGAGTATTTAAGTGTATTTTAGTGTATTTAAGTGTATTTGAGTGTGTTTTAGTGTTTTTTAGTATATTTTAGTTTATTTTGGTGTATTTAAGTGTATTTTAGTGTATTATGGTGTATTTTGGTGTAACTAAGTGCATGTTAGTGTAGTTTAGTGTATTTTTTTGTATTTTTGTTTTTTAGTATTTTTAAGTGTAATTTAGTGTACTTAAGTGTATTTAAATGTATTTTAGTGTGTTTTAGTGATTTTGAGTATATTTTAGTATATTTTGGTGTATTTTATTGTATTTTAGAGTTTTTTAGTATATTTTAGTATATTTAAGTGTATTTTAGTGTATTTTAGTGAATTATAATGTATTTTAGTGTATTTATATGTGTTTTAGTGTTTTTTTGTATATTTTAGTATATTTTGGTGTATTTAAGTGTATTTTGGTGTATTTAATTGTATTTTAGTGTATTTTAGTGTATTTAAGTTTATTTTAAGGTATTTTAGTGTATTTAAGTGGATTTTAGTGTATTTTAGGGTAATATAATGTATTTTAGTGTATTTAAGTGTGTTTTAGTGTATTTTAGTGTATTTGAGTGTATGTGAGTGTGTTTTAGTGTTTTTTAGTATATTTTAGTATATTTAAGTGTATTTTAGTGTATTTTAGTGAATTATAATGTATTTTAGTGTATTTATATGTGTTTTAGTGTTTTTTAGTATATTTTAGTTTATGTTGGTGTATTTAAGTGTATTTTAGTGCATTTTAGTGTATTTAAGTGCATTTTTGTGTATTTTAGTGTATTTTAGTATATTTAAGTATATTTTAGTGTACTTTTGTGTATTTTTGTGTATTTTAGTGTATATTTTAGTATATTTAAGTGTATTTTAGTGTATTTTAGTGCATTTTAGTGTAATTAAGTGCATTTTAGTGTGTTCTAGTGTTTTTTAGTATATTTAAGTGTAATTTAGTGTATTTAAGTGTATTTAAATGTATTTTAGTGTGTTTTAGTGATTTTGAGTATATTTTAGTATATTTTGGTGTATTTTATTGTATTTTAGAGTTTTTTGGTATATTTTAGTATATTTAAGTGTATTTCAGTGTATTTTAGTGAGTTATAGTGTATTTTAGTGTATTTATATGTGTTTTAGTGTTTTTTATAATATTTTAGTTTATTTTGGTATATTTAAGTGTATTTTAGTGCATTTTAGTGTATTTAAGTGCATTTTAGTGTATTTTAGTGTATTATAGGGTATTTTAGTGTAATTTAGTGTATTGTAATGTATTTTAGTGTATTTAAGTGTATTTTAGTGTATTTTAGTGCAGTTTAACGTTTTTTAGTGTATTTTGGCGTATTTTAGTATATTTAATTGTACTTTAGTGTATTTAAGTCTATTTTAGTGCATTTTAGTGTATTTTCGTGTATTTTAGTGTATTTAAGTGTATTTAAGTGCATTTTAGTGTATTTTTGTGTATTTCAGAGTATTTTAGTGCATTTTAGTGCATTTTGGTGTAGTTTAGTGTAATTAAGTGCATTTTAGTGTAGTTTAGTGTATTTTATTGTATTTTAGTGTGTTTTAGTGTTTTTTAGTATATTTAAGAGTATTTAAGTGTATTTTAGTGTATTTAAGTGTATTTGAGTATGTTTTAGTGTTTTTTAGTTAATTTTAGTATATTTAAGTGTATTTTAGTGTATTTTAGTGAAATATAATGTATTTTAGTGTATTTATATGTGTTTTAGTGTTTTTTAGTATATTTTAGTTTATTTTGGTGTATTTAAGTGTATTTTAGTGCATTTTAGTGTATTTAAGTGCATTTTAGTGTATTTTAGTGTATTTTAGTATATTTAAGTATATTTTAGTGTACTTTTGTGTATTTTTGTGTATTTTAGTGTATTTTTTATTATATTTAAGTGTATTTAAGTGTATTTTAGTGTATTTTAGTGCATTTTAGTGTAATTAAGTGCATTTTAGTGTGTTTTAGTGTTTTTTAGTATATTTAAGTGTATTTTGGTGTATTTAAGTTCATTTTAGGGTATTTTAGTGTATTTGAGTGTATTATAATGTATTTTAGTGTATTTAAGTGTGTTTTAGTGTAATTTAGTGTATTATTTTGTATTTTAGTGTATTTAAGTGTAGATTAGTGTATTTTGGCGTATTTTAGTATATTTAATTGTACTTTAGTGTATTTAAGTCTATTTTAGCGCATTTTAGTGTTTTTTCGTGTATTTTAGTGTATTTAAGTGTATTTTAGTGCATTTTAGTGTATTTTGGTGTATTTTTGTGTATTTCAGAGTATTTTAGTGCAATTTAGTGTATTTTGGTGTAATTAAGTGCATTTTAGTGTAGTTTAGTGAATTTTATTGTATTTTAGTGTTTTTTAGTATATAAGAGTATTTAAGTGTATTTTAGTGTATTTAAGTGTATTTGAGTGTGTTTTAGTGTTTTTTAGTATATTTTAGTTTATTTTGGTGTATTTAAGTGTTTTTTAGTGCATTTTAGTGTATTTAAGTGCATTTTAGTGTATTTTAGTGTATTTTAGGGTATTTTAGTTTATTTAAGTGTATTTTAGTGTATTTTAGTGCACTTTAATGTACTTTAGTGTATTTTAGTGTAGTTTAGTGTATTTTGGCGTATTTTAGTATATTTAATTGTACTTTAGTGTATTTAAGTCTATTTTAGCGCATTTTAGTGTATTTTCGTGTATTTTAGTGTCTATTTTAGTGCATTTTAGTGAATTATCATGTATTTTAGTGTATTTATATGTGTTTTAGTGTTTTTTAGTATATTTTAGTTTATTTTGGTGTATTTTAGTGTCTATTTTAGTGCATTTTAGTGAATTATAATGTATTTTGGTGTATTTATATGTGTTTTAGTGTTTTTTAGTGTATTTTAGTGCATTTTAATGTATTTAAGTGCATTTTTGTGTATTTTAGTGTATTTTAGGGTATTTTAGTGTAATTTAGTGTATTATAATGTATTTTAGTGTATTTAAGTGTTTTTTAGTGTATTTAAGTGTATTTTAGTGTATTTTAGTGTAGTTTAACGTTTTTTAAGTGTAGTTTAGTGTATTTTGGCGTATTTTTGTATATTTAATTGTACTTTAGTGTATTTAAGTCTATTTTAGTGCATTTTAGTGTATTTTCGTGTATTTTAGTGTATTTAAGTGTATTTTAGTGCATTTTAGTGTATTTTGGTGTAATTAAGTGCATTTTAGTGTAGTTTAGTGAATTTTATTGTATTTTAGTGTTTTTTAGTTTATTTAAGAGTATTTAAGTGTATTTTAGTGTATTTAAGTGTATTTGAGTGTGTTTTAGTGTTTTTTAGTATATTTTAGTTTATTTTGGTGTGTATTTTAGTGTATTATGGTGTATTTTGGTGTAACTAAGTGCATTTTAGTGTAGTTTAGTGTATTTTATTGTATTTTTGTTTTTTAGTATATTTAAGTGTAATTTAGTGTACTTAAGTGTATTTAAATGTATTTTAGTGTGTTTTAGTGATTTTGAGTATATTTTAGTGTATTTTGGTGTATTTTATTATATTTTAGAGTTTTTTAGTATATTTTAGTATATTTAAGTGTATTTTAGTGAATTATAATGTATTTTAGTGTATTTATATGTGTTTTAGTGTTTTTTTGTATATTTTAGTATATTTTGGTTTATTTAAGTGTATTTTGGTGTATTTAATTGTATTTTAGTGTATTTTAGTGTATTTAAGTTTATTTTAAGGTATTTTAGTGTATTTAAGTGGATTTTAGTGTATTTTAGGGTAATATAATGTATTTTAGTGTATTTAAGTGTGTTTTACTGTATTTTAGTGTATTTGAGTGTATGTGAGTGTGTTTTAGTGTTTTCTAGTATATTTTAGTATATTTAAGTGTATTTTAGTGTATTTTAGTGAATTATAATGCATTTTAGTGTATTTATATGTGTTTTAGTGTTTTTTAGTATATTTTAGTTTATGTTGGTGTATTTAAGTGTATTTTAGTGCATTTTAGTGTATTTAAGTGCATTTTTGTGTATTTTAGTGTATTTTTGTACTTTTGTGTATTTTTGTGTATTTTAGTGTATATTTTAGTATATTTAAGTGTATTTAAGTGTATTTTAGTGCATTTTAGTGTAATTAAGTGCATTTTAGTGTGTTCTAGTGTTTTTTAGTATATTTAAGTGTAATTTAGTGTATTTAAGTGTATTTAAATGTATTTTAGTGTGTTTTAGTGATTTTGAGTATATTTTAGTATATTTTGGTGTATTTTATTGTATTTTAGAGTTTTTTAGTATATATTATTTTTAGTATATTTAAGTGTATTTCAGTGTATTTTAGTGAGTTATAGTGTATTTTAGTGTATTTATATGTGTTTTAGTGTTTTTTATAATATTTTAGTTTATTTTGGTATATTTAAGTGTATTTTAGTGCATTTTAGTGTATTTAAATGCATTTTAGTGTAATTTAGTGTATTATAGGGAATTTTAGTGTAATTTAGTGTATTATAATGTATTTTAGTGTATTTAAGTGTATTTTAGTGTATTTTAGTGCAGTTTAACGTTTTTTACTGTATTTTGGCGTATTTTAGTATATTTAATTGTACTTTAGTGTATTTAAGTCTATTTTAGTGCATTTTAGTGTATTTTCGTGTATTTTAGTGTATTTAAGTGCATTTTAGTGTATTTTGGTGTATTTTTGTGTATTTCAGAGTATTTTAGTGCATTTTAGTGTATTTTGGTGTAGTTTGGTGTAATTAAGTGCATTTAGTGTATTTTATTGTATTTTAGTGTGTTTTAGTGTTTTTTAGTATATTTAAGAGTATTTAAGTGTATTTTAGTGTATTTAAGTGTATTTGAGTATGTTTTAGTGTTTTTTAGTATATTTTAGTATATTTAAGTGTATTTTAGTGTATTTTAGTGAAATATAATGTATGTTAGTGTATTTATATGTGTTTTAGTGTTTTTTAGTATATTTTAGTTTATTTTGGTGTATTTAAGTGTATTTTAGTGTATTTTAGTGTATTTAAGTGCATTTTAGTGTATTTTAGTGTATTTTAGTATATTTAAGTATATTTTAGTGTACTTTTGTGTATTTTTGTGTATTTTAGTGTATATTTTATTATATTTAAGTGTATTTAAGTGTATTTTAGTGTATTTTAGTGCATTTTAGTGTAATTAAGTGCATTTTAGTGTGGTTTAGTGTTTTTTAGTATATTTAAGTGTATTTTAGTGTAATTTAGTGTATTATTTTGTATTTTAGTGTATTTAAGTGTAGTTTAGTGTATTTTGGCGTATTTTAGTATATTTAATTGTACTTTAGTGTATTTAAGTCTATTTTAGCGCATTTTAGTGTATTTTCGTGTATTTTAGTGCTTTTAAGTGTATTTTAGTGCATTTTAGTGTATTTTGGTGTATTTTTGTGTATTTCAGAGTATTTTAGTGCAATTTAGTGTATTTTGGTGTAATTAAGTGCATTTTAGTGTAGTTTAGTGAATTTTATTGTATTTTAGTGTTTTTTAGTATATTTAAGAGTATTTAAGTGTATTTTAGTGTATTTAAGTGTATTTGAGTGTGTTTTAGTGTTTTTTAGTATATTTTAGTTTATTTTGGTGTATTTAAGTGTATTTTAGTGCATTTTAGTGTATTTAAGTGCATTTTAGTGTATTTTAGTGTATTTTAGGGTATTTTAGTGTATTTTAGTGTAATTTAGTGTATTATAATGTATTTTAGTGTATTTAAGTGTATTTTAGTGTATTTTAGTGCACTTTAATGTATTTTAGTGTATTTTAGTGTAGTTTAGTGTATTTTGGCGTATTTTAGTATATTTAATTGTACTTTAGTGTATTTAAGTCTATTTTAGCGCATTTTAGTGTATTTTCGTGTATTTTAGTGTCTATTTTAGTGCATTTTAGTGAATTATAATGTATTTTAGTGTATTTATATGTGCTTTAGTGTTTTTTAGTATATTTTAGTTTATTTTGGTGTATTTAAGTGTATTTTAGTGCATTTTAGTGTATTTAAGTGCATTTTAGTGTATTTTAGTGTATTTTAGGGTATTTTAGTGTAATTTAGTGTATTATAATGTATTTTAGTGTATTTAAGTGTATTTTAGTGTATTTTAGTGTATTTTAGTGCAGTTTAACGTTTTTTAAGTGTAGTTTAGTGTATTTTGGCGTATTTTAGTATATTTAATTGTACTTTAGTGTATTTAAGTCTATTTTAGTGCATTTTGGTGTATTTTCGTGTATTTTAGTGTATTTAAGTGTATTTTAGTGCATTTTAGTGTATTTTGGTGTATTTTTGTGTATTTCAGAGTATTTTAGTGCATTTTAGTGTATTTTGGTGTAGTTTAGTGTAGTTTAGTTTATTTTATTGTATTTTATTGTGTTTTAGTGTTTTTTAGTATATTTAAGAGTATTTAAGTGTATTTTAGTGTATTTAAGTGTATTTGAGTGTGTTTTAGTGTGTTTTAGTGTGTTTTAGTATATTTTAGTATATTTAAAATATTTTAGTGTATTTTAGTGAATTATGATGTATTTTAGTGTATTTATATGTGTTTTAGTGTTTTTTAGTATATTTTAGTTTATTTTGGTGTATTTAAGTGTATTTTAGTGTATTTAAGTCTATTTTAGTGCATTTTAGTGTATTTTCGTGTATTTTAGTGTATTTAAGTGTATTTTAGTGCATTTTAGTGTATTTTGGTGTATTTTTGTGTATTTCAGAGTATTTTAGTGCATTTTAGTGTATTTTGGTGTAGTTTAGTGTAGTTTAGTTTATTTTATTGTATTTTATTGTGTTTTAGTGTTTGTAAACTTTTGTTTTAATAAAACACTTTCTTTTGAATATCAATTTAATACTAAATTTTATTCTGTATATTATTTTGCTTAAATACTATTTTCTATCCTGCTTATCATCTATTGTGTGCGAATTTATTTGTTCTATAAGGATCCCAAATAAACACACTAAGTAGGTAAAAAGGTCTGTGTTTTTCCAGTCATTAAGAAGTGGAAACACAAGTAGACCGTAGTGTGTTTATTTAGGACCTTTTTGTCCATTCATCAAAATATCTAAACGTTTTTTAATTAAAGAATTTTCCCATGTTCATTTGAACATTCTCCAGGGGGCATTAATTCTAGATTAGTGGACTGTATTAATGAAAACTATTAAATTGTGACAATTTTTAACAATCTACGATGCAAATTCAATACTCTTCATCTTCTAACTATTTCCTTAATGATAAATTAATAAATACTAAAAAAATAATAAAAATAATAAAAACTATGATTAATTGTAAGTGTCCGCTGGTATGATGAAAAGCCGCGAAGTTATAAATTTTACATCCTAATGTCTGCTGGCTTATCAATTCTCTAATCGTTATGGGGCCCAATGTTGTTATTTTAACTTCGGATTTCTGAGTGACGTCAGTTGTTAGCGCTGCTACTTATCATCCTTTCTTTTCGGTTTCATGATGTATGGATTGTTCATTGTTGCTCCCAGTTTTCCTCTTTCTTCTAAAACATTTGCCGGTGTTGTATTTGATTGGCTTCCTTCTCTATTGGCGTTTTCAAGAGGACATATTTTTGTAATTGGCCTTTTTATTATGTTATCTTTTGTTTTTATGGTTACTGCTCTTACTAGTCCATCTCTACCGGGGTGCACCTCTGTAATTATACCAAGCGGCCATCTCGCAGGGCATGTGGCTTCATTTTTTACGATGACGATCTGGCCCTCCTTTAAATTTTCTTGGACAGTCTTCCATTTGTACCTTTGTTGCAGAGATGTTAAATAATCCGCAGTCCATTGCTTCCAAAAATGACGTTTTAGTTTTTGAATCAGCTTCCATCTATCTAAGCATCCGATTCTGCTATCATCACATGGTTCAGGACATTCTATTAAGGGACGTCCGATCAAAAAATGACCAGGAGTGAGATAATCGATATCGTTTTCACCTAATGCTTGTAGCGGCCTTGAGTTCAATATTGCTTCAATCTGAGCTAGCAAGGTACTTAGCTCTTCAAAGGTAAGCTTTGTCTCGCCAATTATTCTTCTTAAATGATGTTTCATTGATTTTACTGCCGCTTCCCATATCCCTCCAAAGTGGGGGCTTGCGGCCGGAATAAAATGCCATTTAATTTTCTGTTCTTCCAGAATTGGGGCCAGAGTTGAATTTTGATGTATGGCTTTTTCAAAGTTTTTATCCAATAGTTTTGAAGCTCCGATGAAGTTAGTGCCATTATCTGAATACATATGACTACTCCTACCTCTTCTGGCGAAAAATCTTTTCAATGCCGCCAAAAACGATTCTGATGTTAGACTACTGACTGCTTCTAAATGCACAGCTTTTGTGGCCATGCAAATAAATACTGCTACGTAACCTTTGTACGCCCTTTGGCCTCTTCCGTTTGAAAATTTTATTTGTATGGGTCCTGCGTAATCAACTCCACAGCGATCAAAAGGAGCAGAAAAATTTACACGACATTCTGGAAAACTACCCATTAATTGTTGTTTCGTGTTTTGCTTATATCGTATACAGATCGTGCAGCTTCTGATGAATTTCTTAATACAAGATTTAGCATTTATTATCCAAAATTTTCTCTTGATTGTACTTTCGACAAGACGGTTCCCACCATGAAGAGTTTCTTGATGAGCATCGTTAATAATTTGGTATGCCAATGATGATTTTTGTATCAATACAGGATGTTTTTGATTTTCAGTTAATTTTGAAAAGTGAAGTCGTCCGCCCACTCTCATGAGACCATTTTCGTCAATATATGGATGCAAGTTTGCTAACTTATGGCGGTGATTAAGTTGCTTTTTATTTCGTAGTTCTATTAGTTCCATAAGCCATTCTTCTTCTTGATGCATTTTTATTATGATTATTTCTGCATTTTGGATTTCGTCTGTTGTTAAGTATTCTGGAAAAATTTTTATGCCTTTGAGTTTTGTGATAAACCGGAGAACATAAGCTAATACTCTTCTTAGCTTTCTGAATGATGAATATTTCTTCAATATTTCCAGCATCTGGGTTTTCTGGGTCATATTAATTGTTATTGTCTTAACGGTTGCACACTGCTCTTTAGGCCACTGATCTTCTGGATTTTGTAGCCATTCTGGGCCATTCCACCAAAGTGTTGTTTTGTATAGTTGTTCTACTGGAATACCTCTTGAGCCCAAATCAGCTAGATTTTCTTTTGATGCGACGTATCGCCATTTTGCATTCGGCATTGTTGTTGTTATTTCAGTGACTCTTGTTCGAATGAATTTGTCTTTGTTTTTGTTATTTTTTATCCAAGCAAGCACTATCATTGAGTCGCTCCATAAATAAACTTCTACGTCAGTGTTGATTATTTCTTTAACTTTTCTGCAAAGCTTTACTAAGAGTTGAGCAGCACATAGTTCTAATTTTGGAAGTGTTTTTCTATTTTTTATTGGGTTTACTTTTGATTTGGCAGTTAAAAGTGATACTTTATTGGAAGACTTTACATAAATCACCGCTGCATATGCTTTTTCTGATGCATCTGCGAATCCCAGAAGCTGAAGTTTTTGCATAGATTTCGTATTCACCCATCTTGAAACTTTTATCTCCTCTACGGCACACAGATTGTCGATGAGCTTCTTCCATTCTATTTGTAAATTATCATTCAGTTCCTCATCCCAATTTACCTTCAACATCCACAACTGCTGAATGAACAATTTAGCCGTGACTGTTATAGGTGTCACAAGTCCAATCGGGTCAAATATTCTTGCTAAATATGACAACGCCATTCTCTTCGTTACTTTTATCTCATTTTTGGAGCTGATTTTGAAGGAAAAAAAATCTTTTGAGTGATTCCAATACATGCCAAGTGTTTTTATGTTGTCACTTTCTTGAATATCTATTACTTCGTTCTCTTCTGTTAATTGTTGTTGCTCTATGATTTCTTTACTATTGGAGCACCATTTGCGAAGGTGGAAACCATATTTTTTCAGTTGCTCTGATATACCCTCTTTTATGTATCGACATTCTTGTATTGTGTCTGCTCCTGTTAGTAAATCATCCATATAAAAATCTTCTCTTATTATTTTTTTCAAATTGTCGTTGGCACATTCATTAGCAATTTCAAACAATGATCGAACTGCTAAGAATGGAGCTGCAGCAGTCCCATAAGTAACTGTTGTTAATTTATATTCTTCGATAGGTTCTTCTGTTGATTTTCTCCATATAATATGTTGATATTTTTGGTCTTCTTCATGTAACTTAATTTGCCGATACATTTTTTCTACGTCAGCTATTATCGCAAATTTATGGAATCTGAATTTAATCAGTATATCATAAACATCCTTTTGAAGCCTCGGTCCTACATATAAAATATCATTGAGACTTTTATTGTTTGATGTTTTTGATGAAGCATCGAAGACAACTCTTAATCTAGTTGTGGTACTAGACTCTCTTAGCACAGGTTGATGTGGAAGATAATATTTCGCATCTTTATTATTCGGCACTTTTATCATGTGTCCGAGTGATATGTATTCATTCATAAACTTCACATATTCTCCTTTCATCTCCTGGTTGGCATTTAATCTTTTTTCCAATCCCATGAAGCGTGCCATTGCTTTCTTGTACGAATCTCCAAGAGCTTTTTCATTCTTAAATGGCAATCTAACGATAAATCTATTTTCTTTATCTTTTTTTGTACTCTTTTCAAAATTTTTCATACATATTTCGTCTTCGTGAAGTACAGTTTCGTTGTTATTTGGAACTTCTTCAATTTCCCAAAAACGCTCAATACTAGTTGCCATATTCACAAGTTTATTATTTTTGGATTTCTTAACCTGCAATTGGCCTGATAAGATTAAACCCAGCTTAGTCCTTTGCCCAAGTATTCCATTCTTTTTGTAAACACCGCTTTGTAAAATTTCCGCAAACAAATCAGCACCTATTACGATGTCTATTCTTTCTGCTTTATCGAAATTTGGATCAGCTAACTTATGTTTACTCCATTCTTTTATTTGAAAATTTAGGGAAGGATCTGGATTAACATACGACAAATTTGGTAAGATCAATGCTTCAACTTTAAATCTTTCATTACTTTTAAATCTAGGATATATCTCTATTTCCGCTTTACTTTTTGATATGCCAAGTAAAGTATCTCCAATTCCATGTAGTTCAGTACTTATCTTCATTCTTTTCAGCTGTAAAGTTTGCGCAGCTTCTTCACTAATGAACGTCGTTTGTGAACCTTGATCAATAAGTGCTTTTAATGTTATTGTTTCTCCTTTTGCACTCTTCACGTGTACCTGTGCTGTTGCTAATAACGCATTTTTTATTGATCTTGTAGCGCATGATTTTGTCGATGCTGTTAAATGTAATGTTGTGTGATGCGCCATTCCGCAAGTTGCACATCTTAGTTTGTTTTCACATTTTGAAATAAATGTGTGATTCAGACATTTAAAACATACCTTTTCAGTTCTTGCCCACGCATGTCTTTCTTTTACTTCAAGTGTTAGAAATTGCCTGCAAATATCTGTCGTATGTCCTCCTTTTTTACAATAAAAGCAAACATTTTTTTCCGTTATAAAATTTATCGCTTTTGATTGTTGTTTTCTTTCATTATGATCGTTGTTATAGTTGAAATTGTAAGATTTTTTGTTCTTTGATGCTTCTAGGCTATGGTATTGTTGTTCTAAAAATTCAAGCACGTCAGAAAGCGCTTGTATTTCTTTCGATTTTCTTGTATGTTGTTCGTACAACATTAACCCTTCTTTATCAAATTTTCGCATTATTATGCAAGCAATAACTGCATCTGCATCTTCTATCTTGTAGCCCATTGCCTTTAATCCTTGAACACATTCATTGGTTGTGTCATGTAATGATTTAATCATTGATGCGTTGCTGTTGTTTATATTTGGTTGATCCAATAATCTATACATAAAAGATTGAAACAGCATTCGTTTGTTATTAAATCGCTGGTTCAATATTTCCCATGCTGCATAGTAATTTGCCTCAGATACAGCTAAATGTTTAATAATTTTAAATGCTTCATTCCTAACTAATGATTTGAGGTGACACATTTTTTCCACGTTCGATATTGTTTTGTCCTCATGTATCAACTTTGTATACATGTCGTGAAAGGTAGACCATTCTTCTATATTCCCATAAAAATGTGGAATTTTAATGTCATTTATTTTCACTACCTTTTTTTCTGCACACAATATTTCCAATTTTTGTAGTACTTTTAGTTTAGCTAATCTGTGCTGATTCTTGATATCTTTATAGGCATCGATTACTGCTCCATCTGACACTGTGTGATCAACGAGAAGTTTCATATACATCCCGCTTATGTGATTTAGTTCTTCTTTCCAGGACACTAAAAGTTCTTCAAGCATAAATTTTGTTTCCATTAAATCCACTTCTTCTAAATTAGTCTCCAGTTCTTGTACACATCTGAAGAATTCTGACATCAGCGATCTTGTTTGTTTTCTTGTATTAGTTGGTGTTGTTGACTCTAAGAGTTTAAGAGGTTCTTTTGTTTGTGACTGCTGTTCCATAGCTTCTGAACTTGACAGCCACTTTATTTTTTCCGCTATCTTCTCTACCATGATTTTGATATTTTCGTAAGTCTTATAATTAAAATAATCGTCCTCTTTTACCCCATGTTCCTTTAAAATTTTTTGATGATTGCTGTCGAACTCTTTCCACAAGCTCTCCAATCTTTCCAAATTTGGTTTTAGTTGACAGTGCCTCGTGGTTTCAATACCAGCCTCGATACCTTCAATCGCAGATTTTAATTCACTCTGCTTTGAGTAATATTTGATTCTGCTGGTCGACATATTTATTTTTTAATACGTTTTGCTCTTAGCTTTGACCACACTTTTGATTTATTTTTTGAGAATTTTCACAACTTGCCGCTGTTTGTTAGCCACGACAACGCTTGTTGTTTTTTTTTTTTAATTTGTTACACTTTGTCGCTCTTAGCCACGACAACGCTTTTAACAATATTTTCTTTTTAGTACTTAATGGCTCGATTGACCATGTATACTTTTGGTTTAATAAAACACTTTCTTTTGAATATCAATTTAATACTAAATTTTATTCTGTATATTATTTTGCTTAAATACTATTTTCTATCCTGCTTATCATCTATTGTGTGCGAATTTATTTGTTCTATAAGGATCCCAAATAAACACACTAAGTAGGTAAAAAGGTCTGTGTTTTTCCAGTCATTAAGAAGTGGAAACACAAGTAGACCGTAGTGTGTTTATTTAGGACCTTTTTGTCCATTCATCAAAATATCTAAACGTTTTTTAATTAAAGAATTTTCCCATGTTCATTTGAACAGTGTTTTTTAGTATATTTAAGAGTATTTAAGTGTATTTTAGTGTATTTAAGTGTATTTGAGTGTGTTTTAGTGTGTTTTAGTATATTTTAGTATATTTAAAATATTTTAGTGTATTTTAGTGAATTATGATGTATTTTAGTGTATTTATATGTGTTTTAGTGTTTTTTAGTATATTTTAGTTTATTTTGGTGTATTTAAGTGTATTTTAGTGCATTTTAGTGTATTTAAGTGCATTTTAGTGTATTTTAGTGTATTTTAGGGTATTTTAGTGTAATTTAGTGTATTATAATGAATTTTAGTGTATTTAAGTGTATTTTAGTGTATTTAAGTGTATTTTAGTGCATTTTAGTGTATTTTGGTGCATTTTAGTGAATTATAATGTATTTTAGTGTATTTATATGTGTTTTAGTGTTTTTTAGTATATTTTAGTTTATTTTGGTGTATTTAAGTGTATTTTAGTGTATTTTAGTGTATTTAAGTGTATTTTAATGTATTTTAGTGCAGTTTAACGTTTTTTAAGTGTAGTTTAGTGTATTTTGGCGTATTTTAGTATATTTAATTGTACTTTAGTGTATTTAAGCCTATTTTAGTGCATTTTAGTGTATTTTCGTGTATTTTAGTGTATTTAAGTGTATTTTAGTGCATTTTAGTGTATTTTGGTGTATTTTTGTGTATTTCAGAGTATTTTAGTGCATTTTAGTGTATTTTGGTGTAGTTTAGTGTAGTTTAGTTTATTTTATTGTATTTTATTGCGTTTTAGTGTTTTTTAGTATATTTAAGAGTATTTAAGTGTATTTTAGTGTATTTAAGTGTATTTGAGTGTGTTTTAGTGTTTTTTAGTATATTTTAGTATATTTAAAATATTTTAGTGTATTTTAGTGAATTATAATGTATTTTAGTGTATTTATATGTGTTTTAGTGTTTTTTAGTATATTTTAGTTTATTTTGGTGTATTTAAGTGTATTTTAGTGCATTTTAGTGTATTTAAGTGCATTTTAGTGTATTTTAGTGTATTTTAGGGTATTTTAGTGTATTTTAGTGTAATTTAGTGTATTATAATGTATTTTAGTGTATTGAAGTGTATTTTAGTGTATTTTAGTGTATTTTGGTGTATTTTTGTGTATTTCAGAGTATTTTAGTGCAATTTAGTGTATTTTGGTGTAATTAAGTGCATTTTAGTGTAGTTTAGTGAATTTTATTGTATTTTAGTGTTTTTTAGTATATTTAAGAGTATTTAAGTGTATTTTAGTGTATTTAAGTGTATTTTGAGTGTGTTTTAGTGTTTTTTTAGTATATTTTAGTTTATTTTGGTGTATTTAAGTGTATTTTAGTGCATTTTAGTGTATTTAAGTGCATTTTAATGTATTTTAGTGTATTTTAGGGTATTTTAGTGTATTTTAGTGTAATTTAGTGTATTATAATGTATTTTAGTGTATTTAAGTGTATTTTAGTGTATTTTAGTGCACTTTAATGTATTTTAGTGTATTTTAGTGTAGTTTAGTGTATTTTGGCGTATTTTAGTATATTTAATTGTACTTTAGTATATTTAAGTCTATTTTAGCGCATTTTAGTGTATTTTCGTGTATTTTAGTGTCTATTTTAGTGCATTTTAGTGAATTATAATGTATTTTAGTGTATTTATATGTGTTTTAGTGTTTTTTAGTATATTTTAGTTTATTTTGGTGTATTTTAGTGTCTATTTAGTTTATTTTAGTGAATTATAATGTATTTTAGTGTATTTATATGTGTTTTAGTGTTTTTTAGTGTATTTTAGTGCATTTTAGTGTATTTAAGTGCATTTTAGTGTATTTTAGTGTATTTTAGGGTATTTTAGTGTAATTTAGTGTATTATAATGTATTTTAGTGTATTTAAGTGTATTTTAGTGTATTTAAGTGTATTTTAGTGCAGTTTAACGTTTTTTAAGTGTAGTTTAGTGTATTTTGGCGTATTTTAGTATATTTAGTTGTACTTTAGTGTATTTAAGTCTATTTTAGTGCATTTTAGTGTATTTTCGTGTATTTTAGTGTATTTAAGTGCATTTTTGTGTATTTTAGTGTATTTTAGTATATTTAAGTATATTTTAGTGTACTTTTGTGTATTTTTGTGTATTTTAGTGTATATTTTATTATATTTAAGTGTATTTAAGTGTATTTTAGTGTATTTTAGTGCATTTTAGTGTAATTAAGTGCATTTTAGTGTGGTTTAGTGTTTTTTAGTATATTTAAGTGTATTTTAGTGTATTTAAGTTTAGTTTAGGCTATTTTAGTGTATTTGAGTGTATTATAATGTATTTTAGTGTATTTAAGTGTGTTTTAGTGTAATTTAGTGTATTATTTTGTATTTTAGTGTATTTAAGTGTAGTTTAGTGTATTTTGGCGTATTTTAGTATATTTAATTGTACTTTAGTGTATTTAAGTCTATTTTAGCGCATTTTAGTGTATTTTCGTGTATTTTAGTGCATTTAAGTGTATTTTAGTGCATTTTAGTGTATTTTGGTGTATTTTTGTGTATTTCAGAGTATTTTAGTGCAATTTAGTGTATTTTGGTGTAATTAAGTGCATTTTAGTGTAGTTTAGTGAATTTTATTGTATTTTAGTGTTTTTTAGTATATTTAAGAGTATTTAAGTGTATTTTAGTGTATTTAAGTGTATTTGAGTGTGTTTTAGTGTTTTTTGTATATTTTAGTTTATTTTGGTGTATTTAAGTGTATTTTAGTGCATTTTAGTGTATTTAAGTGCATTTTAGTGTATTTTAGTGTATTTAAGGGTATTTTAGTGTATTTTAGTGTAATTTAGTGTATTATAATGTATTTTAGTGTATTTTAGTGCACTTTAATGTATTTTAGTGTATTTTAGTGTAGTTTAGTGTATTTTGGCGTATTTTAGTATATTTAATTGTACTTTAGTGTATTTAAGTCTATTTTAGCGCATTTTAGTGTATTTTCGTGTATTTTTGTGTCTATTTTAGTGCATTTTAGTGAATTATAATGTATTTTAGTGTATTTATATGTGTTTTAGTGTTTTTTAGTATATTTTAGTTTATTTTGGTGTATTTAAGTGTATTTTAGTGCATTTTAGTGTACTTAAGTGCATTTTAGTGTATTTTAGTGTATTTTAGGGTATTTTAGTGTAATTTAGTGTATTATAATGTATTTTAGTGTATTTAAGTGTATTTTAGTGTATTTAAGTGTATTTTAGTGTATTTTAGTGCAGTTTAACGTTTTTTAAGTGTAGTTTCAGTGTATTTTGGCGTATTTTAGTATATTTAATTGTACTTTAGTGTATTTAAGTCTATTTTAGTGCATTTTAGTGTATTTTCGTGTATTTTAGTGTATTTAAATGTATTTTAGTGCATTTAGTGTATTTTGGTGTATTTTTGTGTATTTCAGAGTATTTTAGTGCATTTTAGTGTATTTTGGTGTAGTTTAGTGTAGTTTAGTTTATTTTATTGTATTTTATTGTGTTTTAGTGTTTTTTAGTATATTTAAGAGTATTTAAGTGTATTTTAGTGTATTTAAGTGTATTTGAGTGTGTTTTAGTGTGTTTTAGTATATTTTAGTATATTTAAAATATTTTAGTGCTATTTTAGTGAACTATGATGTATTTTAGTGTATTTATATGTGTTTTAGTGTTTTTTAGTATATTTTAGTTTATTTTGGTGTATTTAAGTGTATTTTAGTGTATTTAAGTCTATTTTAGTGCATTTTAGTGTATTTTCGTGTATTTTAGTGTATTTAAGTGTATTTTAGTGCATTTTAGTGTATTTTGGTGTATTTTTGTGTATTTCAGAGTATTTTAGTGCATTTTAGTGTATTTTGGTGTAGTTTAGTGAAGTTTAGTTTATTTTATTGTATTTTATTGTGTTTTAGTGTTTTTTAGTATATTTAAGAGTATTTAAGTGTATTTTAGTGTATTAAGTGTATTTGAGTGTGTTTTAGTGTGTTTTAGTATATTTTAGTATATTTAAAATATTTTAGTGTATTTTAGTGAATTGTGATGTATTTTAGTGTATTTATATGTGTTTTAGTGTTTTTTAGTATATTTTAGTTTATTTTGGTGTATTTAAGTGTATTTTAGTGCATTTTAGTGTATTTAAGTGCATTTTTGTGTAATTTTAGTGTATTTTAGGGTATTTTAGTGTAATTTAGTGTATTATAATGTATTTTAGTGTATTTAAGTGTATTTTAGTGTATTTAAGTGTATTTTAGTGATTTTAGTGTATTTTGGTGCATTTTAGTGAATTATAATGTATTTTAGTGTATTTATATGTGTTTTAGTGTTTTTTAGTATATTTTAGTTTATTTTGGTGTATTTAAGTGTATTTTAGTGTATTTTCAGTGTATTTAAGTGTATTTTAGTGTATTTTAGTGCAGTTTAACGTTTTTTAAGTGTAGTTTAGTGTATTTTGACGTATTTTAGTATATTTAATTGTACTTTAGTGTATTTAAGCCTATTTTAGTGCATTTTAGTGTATTTTCGTGTATTTTAGTGTATTTAAGTGTATTTTAGTGCATTTTAGTGTATTTTGGTGTATTTTTGTGTATTTCAGAGTATTTTAGTGCATTTTAGTGTATTTTGGTGTAGTTTAGTGTAGTTTAGTTTATTTTATTGTATTTTATTGTGTTTTAGTGTTTTTTAGTATATTTAAGAGTATTTAAGTGTATTTTAGTGTATTTAAGTGTATTTGAGTGTGTTTTAGTGTTTTTTAGTATATTTTAGTATATTTAAAATATTTTAGTGTATTTTAGTGAATTATAATGTATTTTAGTGTATTTATATGTGTTTTAGTGTTTTTTAGTATATTTTAGTTTATTTTGGTGTATTTAAGTGTATTTTAGTGCATTTTAGTGTATTTAAGTGCATTTTAGTGTATTTTAGTGTATTTTAGGGTATTTTAGTGTATTTTAGTGTAATTTAGTGTATTATAATGTATTTTAGTGTATTTAAGTGTATTTTAGTGTATTTTGGTGTATTTTTGTGTATTTCAGAGTATTTTAGTGCAATTTAGTGTATTCTGGTGTAATTTAGTGCATTTTAGTGTAGTTTAGTGAATTTTATTGTATTTTAGTGTTTTTTAGTATATTTAAGAGTATTTAAGTGTATTTTAGTGTATTTAAGTGTATTTGAGTGTGTTTTAGTGTTTTTTTAGTATATTTTAGTTTATTTTGGTGTATTTAAGTGTATTTTAGTGCATTTTAGTGTATTTAAGTGCATTTTAGTGTATTTTAGTGTATTTTAGGGTATTTTAGTGTATTTTAGTGTAATTTAGTGTATTATAATGTATTTTAGTGTATTTAAGTGTATTTTAGTGTATTTTAGTGCACTTTAATGTATTTTAGTGTATTTTAGTGTAGTTTAGTGTATTTTGGCGTATTTTAGTATATTTAATTGTACTTTAGTATATTTAAGTCTATTTTAGCGCATTTTGGTGTATTTTCGTGTATTTTAGTGTCTATTTTAGTGCAATTTAGTGAATTATAATGTATTTTAGTGTATTTATATGTGTTTTAGTGTTTTTTAGTATATTTTAGTTTATTTTGGTGTATTT
>JASKUP010000491.1:0-10820 GCA_030448955.1 Trichopoda pennipes
AAAATACGATAAAATTCACTAAAATACACTTAAATATACTAAAATACACTAAAATGCACTCGAATACATTGAATACACTAAAATACACTAAACTACACTAAAATGCCCTTAATTACACTAAAACGCAATAAAATACACTAAAATACATTTAAATACACTAAAATACAGTAAACTACACTAAAATATACTAAAAAACACTAAAACACACATAAATACACTAACATACATTATAATACACTAAATGCACTTAAATACACTAAAATACACTTAAATATACTAAAATACACTAAAATACACTTAAATACACTAAAATACACTAAAATATACTTAAATACACTAAAATATACTAAAAGACACTAACATGCACTTAAATACACAAAACTGCACTAAAATACAATTAAATACACCAAAATATACTAAATATACTAAAAAACACTAAAACACACATAAATACACTAAAAATATATTATAATACACTAAAATGCACTTAAATATACTAAAATATACTAAAAAACACTAAAAATACAATAAATACACAAAAGTGTACTAAAATATACTAAAAAAACACTGCAACTCACTAAAATGCACCTAAATACACTAAAGTACACTTAAATACACTAAAATACACTTAAATACACCAAAATAACTTAAATATCCTAAAAAACACTAAAACACATATAAATACACTAAAATATACTTAAATACACTAAACTGCACTAAAATACACTTAAATACACCAAAATAAACTAAATATACTAAAAAACACTAAAACACACATAAATACACTAAAATACATTATAATACACTAAAATACGCTTAAGTCTACTAAAATATACTAAAAAACACTAAAATACAATAAAATACACCAGAATATACTAAAATATACTAAAAAAACATAAAACATACTAAAATACACTTAAATACACTTAAATACACTAAAATACACTTAAATATACTAAAAAACACTAATACACACTAAAATACACTAAACTACACTAAAATGCACTTAATTGCACCAAAATACACCAAATTACACAAAAATGCACTAAAATACACTAAAATGCACTCAAATACATTGAAATACACTGAAACACACCAAAATACACTAAAATGCACTAAAATACACTAATATACACTAAAATGCACTAAAATACACTAAAATACATTAAAATACACTTAAAATACACTAAAATACACTTAAATATACTAAAAAACACTAAAACACACTAAAATACAATAAAATACATTTAAATACACCAATATACATTATAATGCACTTAATACACTAATATACACTTAAATACACTAAAATACGCTAAAATACACTAAAATACACTTAAATACACTAAAAGTACACTAAAATGCACTCAAATACATTGAAATACAGTAAAATACACCAAAATACACTAAAATGCACTAAAAAATGCACTAAAATACACTAAAATACACTAAAATGCATTAAAATACACTAAAATACACTAAAATACGCTAAAATACACTAAAATACACTTAAATATACTAAAAAACACTAAAACACACTAAAATACAATAAAATACACTAAAATACACTTAATTACACTAAAATACATTATAATGCACTTAAATACCCTAATATACACTTAAATACACTAAAATACGCTAAAATACACTAAAATACACTTAAATACACTAAAATACATTAAAATACACTTAAATATACTAAAATATACTAAAAAACACTAAAATATACTAAAAAACACTAAAACACACATAAATACACTAACATACATTATAATACACTAAAATGCACTAAAATGCACTAAAATACACCTAAATACTCTAAAATACACTAAAATACACTTAAATACACTAAAATACTAAAAAACACTAAAATACAATAAAATACACTAAAATGCCCTTAATTACACTGAAACGCACTAAAATACACTAAAATACACTAAAATACATTAAAATACACTAAAATATACTAAAATACACTAAAATACACTTAAATATACTAAAATACACTAAAATACACTTAAATACACTTAAATACACTTAAATATACTAAAAAACACTAAAACACACATAAATACACTAAAATACATTTTAATACACTAAAGTATACTAAAATATACTTAAATATACTAAAATATACTAAAATACCCTAAAATACACTAACATGCACTAAAATACTAAAAAACAGTAAAATACAATAAAATACACTAAAATGCCCTTAATTACACTAAAACGCACTAAAATACACTAAAATACACGCTAAAATACACTAAAATACACTAAAAACACTAAAATACAATAAAATAAACTTAAATATACTAAAAAACACTAAAACACACTAAAATACAATAAAATACAATAAAATACACTAAAATGCACTTAAATACACTAAAGTACACTTAAATATACTTAAATATACTAAAATGCACTAAAATACTCCAAAATGCACTTAAATACACTAAAATGCACTAAAATACACTTAAATACACCAAAATAAACTAAATATACTAAAAAACAATAAAACATACATAAATACACTAAAATACATTATAATATACTCAAATACGCTTTAATATACTAAAATATACTAAAAAACACTAAAATACAATAAAATACACAAAACTATACTAAAATATACTGAAAAACGCTAAAACACACTAAAATACAATAAAATACACTTAAATACACTAAAATACGCTAAAATACACTAAAATACTAAAAAACACTAAAATACAATAAAACACACTAAAATGCCCTTAATTACACTAAAACGCACTAAAATACACTAAAATACACGCTAAAATACACTAAAATACACTTAAAACACTAAAATACAATAAAATACACTTAAATGCCCTTAATTACACTAAAACGCAGTAAAATACACTAAAATACACTAAACTACACTAAAATACATTTAAATACACTAAAATACACTTAAATACACTAAAATACACTTAATTATACTAAAAAACACTAAAACACACTAAAAAACAATAAAATATACTTAAATACACTAAAATACATTATAATACACTTAAATACACTAATATACACTTAAATACACTAAAATACGCTAAAATAAAAACACTAAAAAACATTAAAACACACATAAATACACTAAAATACATTATAATACACTAAAATGCACTTAAATACACTAAAATACACTAAAATAAACTTAAATATACTAAAATACACTAAAATACACTAAAATGCACTCGAATACATTGAAATACACTAAAATACACCAAAATACACTAAAATGCACTAAAATACACTAAAATACACTAAAATGCACTAAAATACACTAAAATACACTACAATACGCTAAAATACACTAAAATACACTTTTTTTTTCACTCTCAAAATTATTTATTGTATCTTCTATGAAAGAACTAACAATAAGTATTAAAAACTTAAATTCTAAAAAAAGTTACATTAGTCCCCACCATGTCAGGCCTAACCTTTGGGTAAAAAAAAAAAAATTGTCATAAAAGAAACAAAGCAAATATTCCTAAGATGTATCGTCTATAGCATTGAGGATTAAAGCTGCGGTATCCCTCTTCTTTAATCGGCTATGTCCACTATAATCCAAGATATTGCGAGCAAGGGGATTAGGATAGTCTTCGAGCTTCATCAAGTATTTGCCTGCGTATTTGATGATTTCTGTAGTCACCAGCGGTATGTCTAAATCACAATGTATGTTTGAATTTCTGATGTACCATGGTGCGGAAGTTATCAACCGTAAAATTTTATTTTGCATACGTTGGATTTTATCTACGTTTGAAGCTGAGGCAGTGCCCCAAAGGTGGATTCCATTAGACCATATTGGTTTCAGAATACTCTTGTAAATTAGAAGTTTGCAATCTAGGCCAAGTCTCGAGTTCCTGCCAATGAGCAAGTGTAATTGTGTTAGCTTAAGTTTCATTTGTGTTAGCTTTGAGTCAATATGATGTTTCCATGTAAGGCGACGATCAAGATATATACCAAGATATCTCACATAATTATGGTGAGGAACAATGTGATTATTGATTTGAACGGGTGAACAATTATCTCTTCGCAGGGTGAAAGTCACATGAATGCACTTTTGAACGTTCACTTTAATTCTCCATAATTTTAACCACAACTCCAACTGAGTTATATGTTGCTGAAGATTTATTGAGGCTTGATAGGAGTTTTCGTGCGAACTTAGATACGCTGTATCATCAGCAAACGTAGAAGTGTGGACAGTTTCACTTACAGGCATATCGCAGGTATATATCAAATATAAAACTGGTCCAAGAATGCTACCTTGTGGTACACCTGAGGAAATTGGTTTGGATACACTTACGAAATCCCCTTCAACAACAGCAAATTTTCGTCCAATTCTGTAGCTTTTCAGTAGGTTGTTCATATTACAAGGCAAGTGAGCGGTCAGTTTTAGAAATAGACCTTCATGCCAAACTTTGTCAAAAGCCTGGGAAACATCAATAAAAATAGCTGAACAATACTTCTTCTCTTCAAAAGTCCTTCTTATCACCTGAACCAATCTATGGGTTTGCTCAATTGTGCTATGTCTACTTCTAAAACCAAATTGATGGTTTGGGATACACCCACTCTCCCTTAGCATTGGAGACAATTTATCCATAAGCAACTTTTCGAAAACCTTGCAAATAGTTGGTAATAGACTTATGGGCCTATATGACTCGGTTTTGGTTAGGTCTTTACCCGGTTTTGGAATCATTTTAACTTTAGAAATCTTCCAGTGGTCAGGATAGTATTCAAGCCGTAAAATGGCATTAAAAATGAATAGCATGATTCTGACTGCAATATTGGGGAGCTCCTTCAACATTTTGTTACTTATGCCGTCCATACCAGGAGCTTTTTTTGGATTTACTTCAGAAATTAACTTTTGTACCTCACGCAACTTAAACTTTAAGGGTCGAGGGGGTAATCCAACTACGCTCGGCAAACTAACATCATCAGTACATATGTGTGGGGTGAATACATCTTTCAAGTAATCGGCAAATAAGTCACCTTTTTCAGCGTCCCTTCTTGCCCAATCTCCATTAATATTACGTAGGGGTGGCTTGTACTCAACGGGCCTTTTAAGGTTTTTTGTAGCACGCCATAAATAATAATTGGAGTTTGGTGTAGCATTAAGGCCTTCCAGATATTTCTCAAAAGATGCATATGCTAGTAAGTCTCTAATCCGCTTTGTGCATTCTCTAAGTCTCTGCCTCTGCAGGGGCGATCTGTGTTGTTACCAATCTCTTCTAGCTCTTCGTTTTTCCGCTACGAGACGTTCAATGTCTGCAGAATAGATGTGACCTAAAGTAGTCTGCGGATGTTTAGTTGTTGCAAGCTGTGCTGCTTGTTTAATATTTTCACTAAAAGTTGCAAGGCTACACTCCACATCCTCTTTTGTTTCTAGCAAAATATTCTCCGAACAATGGGTGCTGAGATATTTTTTAAAACTCAACCAGTTGATGCGACTGATCATATTTGTATCAGGAAAAAACAAATGTCTTCTAAACGGGCTGCAAATAGTTACAATGGTTGGAGAATGATCCGAAGATAAATCCATGGAAGATTCTACTGTGACTAAATTTCTTGAAATATTTTTTGTGACAGCAAAATCTATTACATCCGGAATTTTTTGTCTGTCGGTAGGCCAGTATGTAGGCTGACCACTCGAAGCAACATCTAAATCATTACTGCTAATAGCGTTGTACAATGCTCGGCCCCTAGGTGTAATTAAGCGCGAACCCCAGTAATTGTGTTTCGCATTATAATCGCCAGCTGCCAGAAAACTTGGTCCAAGACCTTTAAAAAATTTTTCATACTGCTCCTCGGTTATTGGAAACCTAGGAGGAGAGTAGACCGATGATATTACTATATCATTAAAAAGATTTTCAACACAAATAGTTGTGGCTTGCAAATAGTCCTCACGCTTGCTGTCTAGAAAATGGTGTTTCAGTCTAGACTTTATTAAAATTGCTGAGCCGCCGCATGCTCTTCCTCTCGGATCCTTTGTATCATAAAATGTGAATCCATTAACTTTAAAAATACCTCTTGTAGTCAAATGCGTTTCAGCGACCAGCATGATATCAATGTTATTTTCCGTGAGGAAGTATTCGAGTTCGTTTTTATGTTGGCGAATGCCATTTGCATTCCAGAAACATATTTTCAACGAATTCATTTTCTATTTACGATTGCCTGAAGCAAAGTAGTCTGCATTTGCAGCATTTGTTGCATCATGCTAGTCATACTAGTTGTGAAAATGTTTATTGTCTGCACAAGGTTGTCAATAGTAGCTGCAAGACGAGTAAAATTAAAACTTGGGTTAGCGTCTGCATTGGTATTTGCTGATGGAACATTTTTTGGTGGAACAGTGTTGATTTTTACGGCGTCGGCATACGATACATGAGTATTGATTGGTCTGACCATTTGGGGATACGAAGTAGATAAAATATGCTGTTTTTGGGCCGATGTAACTTTAGGTGCCGGTGTTGCACCCTGCCTTATGAAAGAATAAACGGGGCAACCTCTGTAGTTTGCAGTGTGATTACCACCACAATTACTGCATTTTTTAAGGTTTGTTTCCCCTTTAGGTATATTGCAACTAGCAGTTGCATGCGATTCTCCGCATATAACGCAAACAGATGGAAGTTTGCAGTATGTTTTTGTGTGCCCAAACTGTTGACAGTTGTGACACTGTACGGGCCCTGAACGTTTGCGTGGTTCTTCTACCGTGATTTTTCTATGCAGAAGATATTGCAAATTGTAAATTGGGTGCGTTTCATTTTTCTTCAGTTTTACGTCGTTGGGCTCCAATTCTACTAGGAACAGAGGTTGTGGTATTTTCTCCCTATTAATTATGTTTACAACATTTTTAATTTTGAAACCTTGATCAATAAGGGCACCTTTGATTTCGTTTGGTTCAACACTTGGATCTATGCCCTTTACTACAACTTGCAAACCTTTTGCACTTTTAAGCTGATATGTGTAAAAGCTTAATTTACTCTTTTTAAGTTCATTAACCACTTTACGGAAATTCGCCTCTTCGTGAACCTGTATTTTGGTTTCATCAATTTTGCCACGTTTTATCACCAATAGTCGAAATTAATTTCTTAACAAGGGCGTTTGAATTTTTTTCCCTCAAATAGATCGGTGGAGGTTTAGAGGTTTTGGTTGTGCAGACAGATTTCTCGTTGTCTTCTTGTAGCAAAGAAAATCGATTTTGAGAAATTACTGAGGCGGCGTCACTATTTCTCGATAACTTTCGAACTGATGCGACCTGGGACGATTTGGGACTTCGCCCACGTTTGGTAACCGTTAGGTATCTGTCCATTCCCACTTGGATCTTAGGTTTTTCGATGACGATAGCAGTTGTAGTAGCTTCGTTAACTGAAGAGTAGGAACCCGACGCGGATAAAGTTGCCGATTTGAGTGGCACTGGAACCGATAATAATTCACTGGTTTGCGGTAGTGAACTAGTACGAACGCGAAAGTGTTGCTTTGCTGTTAGATACAGACTATCATCAATTTTTTTCGTTGTGTTGTTTTCGTTTACGTCTTCAGCGCTAAGGGTTAAATAAGCATTTCTGCCGTTAGTACTTACTTGACAGTTTTTTGCTTTTGAGGTACTCATAAGAGTATCTCCCAGCTTTCTTGTTTATTTTAATGTTTTTGTTTAACAATTTTCTAGTACAAAAATTTTTGTTTTTTCCTTCCTTTTTTTTGGCTGTATTTATTTTAAATTTCACATCTGTTTTGGCCTTTATGGCCGGAAATACCGATATTTTATGTTAACACAATGTCTTCACAAAATCTATATCAGCCGCACTCGTGTCAACACAATTGGTCACTTTCACGAGTAAACACCAGCTTTATGCTTTGGTCGCCCAGAACACACCGCCGTCAACAAAAAGCACGGCGCAGAAGTCAGGGATTATATATTACAAATTATATTTATAATCTGCTGTTTTCCAAGCGATGCGCGGACCGATCGCGACGGTATATATACCGATGTGAACGCTAGATCGTCTGCTCTCCCCTAATGCAAAAATCTTGTCACTACGGCAAAAGTAAGTGTCATTAATCGCACTACAAAAACACTGTCAAAAAAAATCGCACAACGGTGTGTATATCAATGCGGTAATAATGTTTCAAAATTATGATATAATTTTCTTGTTTTTATAAACTTTTTTTTGGTTTGTTAATTTATTTTAATTTTCTTGAACTGTGTTGGTATATATTTTTGTTTGTTTGTTATTGTTTGCTTTTTAAGAAAAAGTAAAATTCACGTTCACACGCTTTGCACTCACGATTGCAAAATACACTTAAATATACTAAAAAAAACTAAAACACACTAAAATACAATAAAATACACTTAAATACATTAAAATACGCTAAAATACACTAAAATACACTTAAATGCACTAAAATACACTAAAATACACTTAAATATACTAAAATATACTAAAAAACACTAAAATATACTAAAAAACAGTAAAACACACATAAATACACTAACATACATTATAATACACTAAAATGCACTTAAATACACTAAAATACACTTAAATATACTAAAATACACTTATATACACTAAAATACGCTAAAATACACTAAAATACACTTAAATACTAAAAAACACTAAAATACACTTAAATATACTAAAATATACTAAAAAACACTAAAATATACTAAAAAACACTAAAACACACATAAATACACTAACATACATTATAATACACTAAAATGCACTTAAATACACTAAAATACACTAAAATACACTTAAATATACTAAAATACACTAAAATACACTTAAATACACTAAAATACGCTAAAATACACTTAAATATACTAAAATACACTAAAATGCACTCGAATACATTGAAATACACTAAAATACACTAAACTACACTAAAATGCCCTTAATTACACTAAAACGCACTAAAATACACTAAAATACATTTAAATACACTAAAATACACTAAACTACACTAAAATATACTAAAAAACACTAAAACACACATAAATACACTAACATACAATATAATACACTAAAACGCACTTAAATACACTAAAATACACTAAAATACACTTAAATATACTAAAATACGCTAAAATACACCTAAATACACTAAAATAAACTAAAATACACTAAAATGCACTCAAATACATTGAAATACAGTAAAATACACCAAAATACACTAAAATGCACTAAAATACACTAAAATACACTAAAATACACTAAAATGCATTAAAATACACTAAAATACACTAAAATACGCTAAAATACACTAAAATACACTTAAATATACTAAAAAAACACTAAAACACACTAAAATACAATAAAATACACTTAAATACACTAAAATACATTATAATGCACTTAAATACCCTAATATACACTTAAATACACTAAAATACGCTAAAATACACTAAAATACACTTAAATACACTAAAATACATTAAAATACACTTAAATATACTAAAATATACTAAAAAACGCTAAAATATACTAAAAAAACACTAAAACACACATAAATACACTAACATACATTATAATACACTAAAATGCACTTCAATACACTAAAATACACTAAAATACACTTAAATATACTAAAATACACTAAAACACACCTAAATACACTAAAATACACTTAAATACACTAAAATACTAAAAAACACTAAAATACAATAAAATACACTAAAGTGCCCTTAATTACACTAAAACGCACTATTTTTTTTTTTTTTTCATTTCCAAATTCATCTTTATTAAATTAAATGCTATTTACATATTTATTTACAGTTTTGAGATATTATCTTAGATATTACAGCAAATTATGTTTTTAATCACAGATATTGAAAAGTTCAGTTATAAGTATTTATTCTTTTTAAAGGAAAAATAGGAAAACCTTTATATACCAAAAAAAGAAAGATGTTCAAATATAATTAGGAAATATATATGAATACAATTGTATTGTCTAATACAACAACACATTGCATACATATCATATCCAATTTGGTGATTGTTGTTTTAAAAACCTTTACGCCGACTCTCTACATTCTCTTATCAGCTGGTAAGAAGAATTTTCTATTTTCTCAAAATATTTAGTGTTGAGTCTCTTTATGAAGTCGTCAATTCGTTCATATCCCGTTTGGTCGTGAAGAAGCTGCGTTGAGTGTCTCCAATGTTTGTTGTGTATAATCTTGAGGCATTTGTTTTGTATTATCTGAAGTTTCTTCAAATGAGTTTTTGCTGCTGTATACCAAATGGGACATGCATATGTTAAGGTTGGTCTTATCACGCTCTTAAAAATTAAATTTTTATTTTGAAGGCCAAGTGAAGAGCGTCTATTCAGTAAAGGCCACAGAGCTCTGATGGCTTTTAGGGATTTCTTGCCGATTTCGTCAATGTGCCTTGAAAAATTAAGTTTCTTATCTAAACATACGCCAAGATATTTTACATCATTTCTTATTGAAACGCTCTCACTTCCACACCTAATTTGTCGACTTGGTAATCGTTTGGGGGAGTTGTTATAAGGAAATATGATACATTGAGTTTTGTTAGAGTTGATTTTATAAAAATATTTTATGCATGAAGCAAATCCTTTTTCCATTTTCTTTAATAATGCCTTTGTCAGTTTGCGGTATCGTCTGGGTAGTAGGCAACTTTCAAGTACGAGGGCGGTGAAAAGTCCGAAGTATAAATTGAATACAACAAAGGTGATAAAATTGAACCTTGTGGTAATCCAGTAGAAATTGTTTTTGGTGACGATATTGCACCGTTAACTGAAACAATAAATGTTCTCTTGTTAAGAAAATC
>JASKUP010000492.1:0-15303 GCA_030448955.1 Trichopoda pennipes
TCGTGATCACCTATAAAAAATCGATTTTTATATAAAAATTAACAACTTAAAATGGCTGTAGCTCCGTAAATAAGAGGAATTTCGCAAAAATAAGCATAATTCGTGATCACCTATAAAAACCGATTTTTATATAAAAGTTTAGAACTTAAAATGGCTGTAGCTCCGTAAATAAGAGGAATTTCGCAAAAATAAGCGTAATTCGTGATCACCTATAAAAAATCGATTTTTATATAAAAATTAAGAACTTAAAATGGCTGTAGCTTCGTAAATAAGAGCAATTTCGCAAAACTAAGCATAATTCGTGATACCTATAAAAAATCGATTTTTATATAAAAATTAACAACTTAAAATGGCTGTAGCTCCGTAAATAAGAGGAATTTCGCAAAAATAAGCATAATTCGTGATCACCTATAAAAACCGATTTTTATATAAAAGTTTAGAACTTAAAATGGCTGTAGCTCCGTAAATAAGAGGAATTTCGCAAAAATAAGCGTAATTCGTGATCACCTATAAAAAATCGATTTTTATATAAAAATTAAGAACTTAAAATGGCTGTAGCTTCGTAAATAAGAGCAATTTCGCAAAACTAAGCATAATTCGTGATACCTATAAAAAATCGATTTTTATATAAAAATTAAGAACTTAAAATGGCTGTAGCTTCGTAAATAAGAGGAATTTCGCAAAAATAAGCATAATTCGTGATCACCTATAAAAACCGATTTTTATATAAAAGTTTAGAACTTAAAATGGCTGTAGCTCCGTAAATAAGAGGAATTTTCCAAAAATAAGCGTAATTCGTGATCACCTATAAAAAATCGAGATTTATATTAAAATTAAGAACTTAAAATGGCTGTAGCTCCGTAAATAAGAGGAATTTTTCAAAAATAAGCGTAATTCGTGATCACCTATAAAAAATCGATTTTTATATAAAAATTAAGAACTTAAAATGGCTGTAGCTCCGTAAATAAGAGGAATTTCGCAAAAATAAGCATAATTCGTGATCACCTATAAAAACCGATTTTTATATAAAAGTTTAGAACTTAAAATGGCTGTAGCTCCGTAAATAAGAGGAATTTTCCAAAAATAAGCGTAATTCGTGATCACCTATAAAAAATCGATTTTTATATAAAAATTAAGAACTTAAAATGGCTGTAGCTCCGTAAATAAGAGGAATTTTGCAAAAATAAGCATAACTCGTGATCACCTATAAAAAATCGAGATTTATATTAAAATTAAGAACTTAAAATGGCTGTAGCTCCGTAAATAAGAGGAATTTTTCAAAAATAAGCGTAATTCGTGATCACCTATAAAAAATCGATTTTTATATAAAAATTAAGAACTTAAAATGGCTGTAGCTCCGTAAATGAAAGGAATTTCGCAAAAATAAGCATAATTCGTGATCACCTATAGAAAATCGATTTTTATATAAAAATTAAGAACTTAAAATGGCTGCAGCTCCGTAAATAAGACGAATTTCGTAAAAATAAGCATAATTCGTGATCACCTATAAAAAATCGATTTTTATATAAAAATTAAGAACTTAAAATGGCTGTAGCTCCGTAAATTAGAGGAATTTCGCAAAAATAAGCATAATTCGTGATCACCTATAAAAAATCGATTTTTATATAGAAATTAAGAACTTAAAATGGCTGTAGCTCCGTAAATAAGACGAATTTCGTAAAAATAAGCATAATTCGTGATCACCTATAAAAAATCGATTTTTATATAGAAATTAAGAACTTAAAATGGCTGTAGCTCCGTAAATGAAAGGAATTTCGCAAAAATAAGCATAATTCGTGATCACCTATAAAAAATCGATTTTTATAATCGTGATCACCTATAAAAAATCGATTTTTATATAAAAATTAAGAACTTAAAATGGCTGTAGCTCCGTAAATTAGAGGAATTTCGCAAAAATAAGCATAATTCGTGATCACCTATAAAAAATCGATTTTTATATAAAAATTAAGAACTTAAAATGGCTGTAGCTCCGTAAATAAGAGGAATTTCGCAAAAATAAGCATAATTCGTGATCACCTATAAAAAATCGATTTTTATATAGAAATTAAGAACTTAAAATGGCTGTAGCTCCGTAAATAAGACGAATTTCATAAAAATAAGCATAATTCGTGATCACCTATAAAAAATCGATTTTTATATAAAAATTAAGAACTTAAAATGGCTGTAGCTCCGTAAATGAAAGGAATTTCGCAAAAATAAGCATAATTCGTGATCACCTATAGAAAATCGATTTTTATATAAAAATTAAGAACTTAAAATGGCTGCAGCTCCGTAAATAAGACGAATTTCGTAAAAATAAGCATAATTCGTGATCACCTATAAAAAATCGATTTTTATATAAAAATTAAGAACTTAAAATGGCTGTAGCTCCGTAAATAAGAGGAATTTCGCAAAAATAAGCATAATTCGTGATCACCTATAAAAAATCGATTTTTATATAGAAATTAAGAACTTAAAATGGCTGTAGCTCCGTAAATAAGACGAATTTCGTAAAAATAAGCATAATTCGTGATCACCTATAAAAAATCGATTTTTATATAAAAATTAAGAACTTAAAATGGCTGTAGCTCCGTAAATGAGAGGAATCTCGCAAAAATAAGCATAATTCGTGATCACCTATAAAAAATCGATCTTTATATAAAAATTAAGAACTTAAAATGGCTGTAGCTCCGTAAATAAGAGGAATTTCGCAAAAATAAGCATAATTCGTGATCACCTATAAAAAATCGATTTTTATATAAAAATTAAGAACTTAAAATGGCTGTAGCTCCGTAAATAAGAGGAATTTCGCAAAAATAAGCATAATTCGTGATCACCTATAAAAAATCGAAATTTATATAAAAATTAAGAACTTAAAATGGCTGTAGCTCCGTAAATAAGAGGAATTTCGCAAAAATAAGCATAATTCGTGATCACCTATAAAAGATCGGTTTTTATATAAAAATTAAGAACTTAAAATGGCTGTAGCCCCGTAAATAAGAAGAATTTCGCAAAAATAAGCATAATTCGTGATCACCTATAAAAAATCGATTTTTATATTCGTGATCACCTATAAAAAATCGATTTTTATATAAAAATTAAGAACTTAAAATGGCTGTAGCTCCGTAAATAAGAGGAATTTCGTAAAAATAAGCATAATTCGTGATCACCTATAAAAAATCGATTTTTATATAAAAACTAAGAACTTAAAATGGCTGTAGCTCCGTAAATAAGAGGAATTTCGTAAAAATAAGCATAATTCGTGATCACCTATAAAAAATCGAAATTTATATAAAAATTAAGAACTTAAAATGGCTGTAGCTCCGTAAATAAGAGGAATTTTTCAAAAATAAGCATAATTCGTGATCACCTATAAAAGATCGGTTTTTATATAAAAATTAAGAACTTAAAATGGCTGTAGCCCCGTAAATAAGAAGAATTTCGCAAAAATAAGCATAATTCGTGATCACCTATAAAAAATCGATTTTTATATAAAAATTAAGAACTTAAAATGGCTGTAGCTCCGTAAATGAAAGGAATTTCGCAAAAATAAGCATAATTCGTGATCACCTATAGAAAATCGATTTTTATATAAAAATTAAGAACTTAAAATGGCTGTAGCTCCGTAAATAAGACGAATTTCGTAAAAATAAGCATAATTCGTGATCACCTATAAAAAATCGATTTTTATATAAAAATTAAGAACTTAAAATGGCTGTAGCTCCGTTAATAAGACGAATTTCGTAAAAATAAGCATAATTCGTGATCACCTATAAAAAATCGATTTTTATATAAAAATTAAGAACTTAAAATGGCTGTAGCTCCGTAAATGAGAGGAATTTCGCAAAAATAAGCATAATTCGTGATCACCTATAAAAAATCGATCTTTATATAAAAATTAAGAACTTAAAATGGCTGTAGCTCCGTAAATAAGAGGAATTTCGTAAAAATAAGCATAATTCGTGATCACCTATAAAAAATCGATTTTTATATAAAAATTAAGAACTTAAAATGGCTGTAGCTCCGTAAATAAGACGAATTTCGTAAAAATAAGCATAATTCGTGATCACCTATAAAAAATCGATTTTTATATAAAAATTAAGAACTTAAAATCGCTGTAGCTCCGTAAATGAGAGGAATTTCGCAAAAATAAGCATAATTCGTGATCACCTATAAAAAATCGATCTTTATATAAAAATTAAGAACTTAAAATGGCTGTAGCTCCGTAAATAAGACGAATTTCGTAAAAATAAGCATAATTCGTGATCACCTATAAAAAATCGATTTTTATATAAAAATTAAGAACTTAAAAGGGCTGTAGCTCCGTAAATAAGACGAATTTCGTAAAAATAAGCATAATTCGTGATCACCTATAAAAAATCGATTTTTATATAAAAATTAAGAACTTAAAATGGCTGTAGCTCCGTAAATGAGAGGAATTTCGCAAAAATAAGCATAATTCGTGATCACCTATAAAAAATCGATCTTTATATAAAAATTAAAAACTTAAAATGGCTGTAGCTCCGTAAATAAGAGGAATTTCGCAAAAATAAGCATAATTCGTGATCACCTATAAAAAATCGATTTTTATATAAAAATTAGGAACTTAAAATGGCTGTAGCTCCGTAAATGAGAGGAATTTCGCAAAAATAAGCATAATTCGTGATCACCTATAAAAAATCGATTTTTATATAAAAATTAAGAACTTAAAATGGCTGTAGCTCCGTAAATAAGAGGAATTTTTCAAAAATAAGCATAATTCGTGATCACCTATAAAAAATCGATTTTTAGATAAAAATTAAGAACTTAAAATGGCTGTAGCTCCGTAAATAAGAGGAATTTTTCAAAAATAAGCATAATTCGTGATCACCTATAAAAAATCGATTTTTATATTCGTGATCACCTATAAAAAATCGATTTTTATATAAAAATTAAGAACTTAAAATGGCTGTAGCTCCGTAAATAAGAGGAATTTCGCAAAAATAAGCATAATTCGTGATCACCTATAAAAAATCGATTTTTATATAGAAATTAAGAACTTAAAATGGCTGTAGCTCCGTAAATAAGACGAATTTCGTAAAAATAAGCATAATTCGTGATCACCTATAAAAAATCGATTTTTATATAAAAATTAAGAACTTTAAATGGCTGTAGCTCCGTAAATAAGAGGAATTTCGCAAAAATAAGCATAATTCGTGATCACCTATAAAAGATCGGTTTTTATATAAAAATTAAGAACTTAAAATGGCTGTAGCTCCGTAAATAAGAGGAATTTTTCAAAAATAAGCATAATTCGTGATCACCTATAAAAAATCGATTTTTATATTCGTGATCACCTATAAAAAATCGATTTTTATATAAAAATTAAGAACTTAAAATGGCTGTAGCTCCGTAAATAAGAGGAATTTTTCAAAAATAAGCATAATTCGTGATCACCTATAAAAAATCGATTTTTATATTCGTGATCACCTATAAAAAATCGATTTTTATATAAAAATTAAGAACTTTAAATGGCTGTAGCTCCGTAAATAAGAGGAATTTCGCAAAAATAAGCATAATTCGTGATCACCTATAAAAGATCGGTTTTTATATAAAAATTAAGAACTTAAAATGGCTGTAGCTCCGTAAATAAGAGGAATTTTTCAAAAATAAGCATAATTCGTGATCACCTATAAAAAATCGATTTTTATATTCGTGATCACCTATAAAAAATCGATTTTTAGATAAAAATTAAGAACTTAAAATGGCTGTAGCTCCGTAAATAAGAGGAATTTTTCAAAAATAAGCATAATTCGTGATCACCTATAAAAAATCGATTTTTATATTCGTGATCACCTATAAAAAATCGATTTTTATATAAAAATTAAGAACTTAAAATGGCTGTAGCTCCGTAAATAAGAGGAATTTTTCAAAAATAAGCATAATTCGTGATCACCTATAAAAAATCGATTTTTATATTCGTGATCACCTATAAAAAATCGATTTTTATATAAAAATTAAGAACTTAAAATGGCTGTAGCTCCGTAAATAAGAGGAATTTCACAAAAATAAGCATAATTCGTGATCACCTATAAAAAATCGATTTTTATATTCGTGATCACCTATAAAAAATCGATTTTTATATTCGTGATCACCTATAAAAAATCGATTTTTATATAAAAATTAAGAACTTAAAATGGCTGTAGCTCCGTAAATAAGAGGAATTTTTCAAAAATAAGCATAATTCGTGATCACCTATAAAAAATCGATTTTTATATTCGTGATCACCTATAAAAAATCGATTTTTATATAAAAATTAAGAACTTAAAATGGCTGTAGCTCCGTAAATAAGAGGAATTTCACAAAAATAAGCATAATTCGTGATCACCTATAAAAAATCGATTTTTATATAAAAATTAAGAACTTAAAATGGCTGTAGCTCCGTAAATAAGAGGAATTTTTCAAAAATAAGCATAATTCGTGATCACCTATAAAAGATCGGTTTTTATATAAAAATTAAGAACTTAAAATGGCTGTAGCTCCGTAAATAAGAGGAATTTTTCAAAAATAAGCATAATTCGTGATCACCTATAAAAAATCGATTTTTATATTCGTGATCACCTATAAAAAATCGATTTTTATATAAAAATTAAGAACTTAAAATGGCTGTAGCTCCGTAAATAAGAGGAATTTCACAAAAATAAGCATAATTCGTGATCACCTATAAAAAATCGATTTTTATATTCGTGATCACCTATAAAAAATCGATTTTTATATTCGTGATCACCTATAAAAAATCGATTTTTATATAAAAATTAAGAACTTAAAATGGCTGTAGCTCCGTAAATAAGAGGAATTTTTCAAAAATAAGCATAATTCGTGATCACCTATAAAAAATCGATTTTTATATTCGTGATCACCTATAAAAAATCGATTTTTATATAAAAATTAAGAACTTTAAATGGCTGTAGCTCCGTAAATAAGAGGAATTTCGCAAAAATAAGCATAATTCGTGATCACCTATAGAAAATCGATTTTTATATAAAAATTAAGAACTTAAAATGGCTGTAGCTCCGTAAATAAGACGAATTTCGTAAAAATAAGCATAATTCGTGATCACCTATAAAAAATCGATTTTTATATAAAAATTAAGAACTTTAAATGGCTGTAGCTCCGTAAATAAGAGGAATTTCGCAAAAATAAGCATAATTCGTGATCACCTATAAAAGATCGGTTTTTATATAAAAATTAAGAACTTAAAATGGCTGTAGCTCCGTAAATAAGAGGAATTTTTCAAAAATAAGCATAATTCGTGATCACCTATAAAAAATCGATTTTTATATTCGTGATCACCTATAAAAAATCGATTTTTATATAAAAATTAAGAACTTAAAATGGCTGTAGCTCCGTAAATAAGAGGAATTTTTCAAAAATAAGCATAATTCGTGATCACCTATAAAAAATCGATTTTTATATTCGTGATCACCTATAAAAAATCGATTTTTATATAAAAATTAAGAACTTTAAATGGCTGTAGCTCCGTAAATAAGAGGAATTTCGCAAAAATAAGCATAATTCGTGATCACCTATAAAAGATCGGTTTTTATATAAAAATTAAGAACTTAAAATGGCTGTAGCTCCGTAAATAAGAGGAATTTTTCAAAAATAAGCATAATTCGTGATCACCTATAAAAAATCGATTTTTATATTCGTGATCACCTATAAAAAATCGATTTTTAGATAAAAATTAAGAACTTAAAATGGCTGTAGCTCCGTAAATAAGAGGAATTTTTCAAAAATAAGCATAATTCGTGATCACCTATAAAAAATCGATTTTTATATTCGTGATCACCTATAAAAAATCGATTTTTATATAAAAATTAAGAACTTAAAATGGCTGTAGCTCCGTAAATAAGAGGAATTTTTCAAAAATAAGCATAATTCGTGATCACCTATAAAAAATCGATTTTTATATTCGTGATCACCTATAAAAAATCGATTTTTATATAAAAATTAAGAACTTAAAATGGCTGTAGCTCCGTAAATAAGAGGAATTTCACAAAAATAAGCATAATTCGTGATCACCTATAAAAAATCGATTTTTATATTCGTGATCACCTATAAAAAATCGATTTTTATATTCGTGATCACCTATAAAAAATCGATTTTTATATAAAAATTAAGAACTTAAAATGGCTGTAGCTCCGTAAATAAGAGGAATTTTTCAAAAATAAGCATAATTCGTGATCACCTATAAAAAATCGATTTTTATATTCGTGATCACCTATAAAAAATCGATTTTTATATAAAAATTAAGAACTTAAAATGGCTGTAGCTCCGTAAATAAGAGGAATTTCACAAAAATAAGCATAATTCGTGATCACCTATAAAAAATCGATTTTTATATAAAAATTAAGAACTTAAAATGGCTGTAGCTCCGTAAATAAGAGGAATTTTTCAAAAATAAGCATAATTCGTGATCACCTATAAAAAATCGATTTTTATATTCGTGATCACCTATAAAAAATCGATTTTTATATAAAAATTAAGAACTTAAAATGGCTGTAGCTCCGTAAATAAGAGGAATTTCACAAAAATAAGCATAATTCGTGATCACCTATAAAAAATCGATTTTTATATTCGTGATCACCTATAAAAAATCGATTTTTATATTCGTGATCACCTATAAAAAATCGATTTTTATATAAAAATTAAGAACTTAAAATGGCTGTAGCTCCGTAAATAAGAGGAATTTCGCAAAAATAAGCATAATTCGTGATCACCTATAAAAGATCGGTTTTTATATAAAAATTAAGAACTTAAAATGGCTGTAGCTCCGTAAATAAGAGGAATTTTTCAAAAATAAGCATAATTCGTGATCACCTATAAAAAATCGATTTTTATATTCGTGATCACCTATAAAAAATCGATTTTTAGATAAAAATTAAGAACTTAAAATGGCTGTAGCTCCGTAAATAAGAGGAATTTTTCAAAAATAAGCATAATTCGTGATCACCTATAAAAAATCGATTTTTATATTCGTGATCACCTATAAAAAATCGATTTTTATATAAAAATTAAGAACTTAAAATGGCTGTAGCTCCGTAAATAAGAGGAATTTTTCAAAAATAAGCATAATTCGTGATCACCTATAAAAAATCGATTTTTATATTCGTGATCACCTATAAAAAATCGATTTTTATATAAAAATTAAGAACTTAAAATGGCTGTAGCTCCGTAAATAAGAGGAATTTTTCAAAAATAAGCATAATTCGTGATCACCTATAAAAAATCGATTTTTAGATAAAAATTAAGAACTTAAAATGGCTGTAGCTCCGTAAATAAGAGGAATTTTTCAAAAATAAGCATAATTCGTGATCACCTATAAAAAATCGATTTTTATATTCGTGATCACCTATAAAAAATCGATTTTTATATAAAAATTAAGAACTTAAAATGGCTGTAGCTCCGTAAATAAGAGGAATTTTTCAAAAATAAGCATAATTCGTGATCACCTATAAAAAATCGATTTTTATATTCGTGATCACCTATAAAAAATCGATTTTTATATAAAAATTAAGAACTTTAAATGGCTGTAGCTCCGTAAATAAGAGGAATTTCGCAAAAATAAGCATAATTCGTGATCACCTATAAAAGATCGGTTTTTATATAAAAATTAAGAACTTAAAATGGCTGTAGCTCCGTAAATAAGAGGAATTTTTCAAAAATAAGCATAATTCGTGATCACCTATAAAAAATCGATTTTTATATTCGTGATCACCTATAAAAAATCGATTTTTAGATAAAAATTAAGAACTTAAAATGGCTGTAGCTCCGTAAATAAGAGGAATTTTTCAAAAATAAGCATAATTCGTGATCACCTATAAAAAATCGATTTTTATATTCGTGATCACCTATAAAAAATCGATTTTTATATAAAAATTAAGAACTTAAAATGGCTGTAGCTCCGTAAATAAGAGGAATTTTTCAAAAATAAGCATAATTCGTGATCACCTATAAAAAATCGATTTTTATATTCGTGATCACCTATAAAAAATCGATTTTTATATAAAAATTAAGAACTTAAAATGGCTGTAGCTCCGTAAATAAGAGGAATTTTTCAAAAATAAGCATAATTCGTGATCACCTATAAAAAATCGATTTTTAGATAAAAATTAAGAACTTAAAATGGCTGTAGCTCCGTAAATGAAAGGAATTTCGCAAAAATAAGCATAATTCGTGATCACCTATAGAAAATCGATTTTTATATAAAAATTAAGAACTTAAAATGGCTGTAGCTCCGTAAATAAGACGAATTTCGTAAAAATAAGCATAATTCGTGATCACCTATAAAAAATCGATTTTTATATAAAAATTAAGAACTTTAAATGGCTGTAGCTCCGTAAATAAGAGGAATTTCGCAAAAATAAGCATAATTCGTGATCACCTATAAAAGATCGGTTTTTATATAAAAATTAAGAACTTAAAATGGCTGTAGCTCCGTAAATAAGAGGAATTTTTCAAAAATAAGCATAATTCGTGATCACCTATAAAAAATCGATTTTTATATTCGTGATCACCTATAAAAAATCGATTTTTATATAAAAATTAAGAACTTAAAATGGCTGTAGCTCCGTAAATAAGAGGAATTTTTCAAAAATAAGCATAATTCGTGATCACCTATAAAAAATCGATTTTTATATTCGTGATCACCTATAAAAAATCGATTTTTATATAAAAATTAAGAACTTTAAATGGCTGTAGCTCCGTAAATAAGAGGAATTTCGCAAAAATAAGCATAATTCGTGATCACCTATAAAAGATCGGTTTTTATATAAAAATTAAGAACTTAAAATGGCTGTAGCTCCGTAAATAAGAGGAATTTTTCAAAAATAAGCATAATTCGTGATCACCTATAAAAAATCGATTTTTATATTCGTGATCACCTATAAAAAATCGATTTTTATATAAAAATTAAGAACTTAAAATGGCTGTAGCTCCGTAAATAAGAGGAATTTCACAAAAATAAGCATAATTCGTGATCACCTATAAAAAATCGATTTTTATATTCGTGATCACCTATAAAAAATCGATTTTTATATTCGTGATCACCTATAAAAAATCGATTTTTATATAAAAATTAAGAACTTAAAATGGCTGTAGCTCCGTAAATAAGAGGAATTTTTCAAAAATAAGCATAATTCGTGATCACCTATAAAAAATCGATTTTTATATTCGTGATCACCTATAAAAAATCGATTTTTATATAAAAATTAAGAACTTTAAATGGCTGTAGCTCCGTAAATAAGAGGAATTTCGCAAAAATAAGCATAATTCGTGATCACCTATAAAAGATCGGTTTTTATATAAAAATTAAGAACTTAAAATGGCTGTAGCTCCGTAAATAAGAGGAATTTTTCAAAAATAAGCATAATTCGTGATCACCTATAAAAAATCGATTTTTAATATTCGTGATCACCTATAAAAAATCGATTTTTAGATAAAAATTAAGAACTTAAAATGGCTGTAGCTCCGTAAATAAGAGGAATTTTTCAAAAATAAGCATAATTCGTGATCACCTATAAAAAATCGATTTTTATATTCGTGATCACCTATAAAAAATCGATTTTTATATAAAAATTAAGAACTTAAAATGGCTGTAGCTCCGTAAATAAGAGGAATTTTTCAAAAATAAGCATAATTCGTGATCACCTATAAAAAATCGATTTTTATATTCGTGATCACCTATAAAAAATCGATTTTTATATAAAAATTAAGAACTTAAAATGGCTGTAGCTCCGTAAATAAGAGGAATTTTTCAAAAATAAGCATAATTCGTGATCACCTATAAAAAATCGATTTTTAGATAAAAATTAAGAACTTAAAATGGCTGTAGCTCCGTAAATAAGAGGAATTTTTCAAAAATAAGCATAATTCGTGATCACCTATAAAAAAATCGATTTTTATATTCGTGATCACCTATAAAAAATCGATTTTTATATAAAAATTAAGAACTTAAAATGGCTGTAGCTCCGTAAATAAGAGGAATTTTTCAAAAATAAGCATAATTCGTGATCACCTATAAAAAATCGATTTTTATATTCGTGATCACCTATAAAAAATCGATTTTTATATAAAAATTAAGAACTTTAAATGGCTGTAGCTCCGTAAATAAGAGGAATTTCGCAAAAATAAGCATAATTCGTGATCACCTATAAAAGATCGGTTTTTATATAAAAATTAAGAACTTAAAATGGCTGTAGCTCCGTAAATAAGAGGAATTTTTCAAAAATAAGCATAATTCGTGATCACCTATAAAAAATCGATTTTTATATTCGTGATCACCTATAAAAAATCGATTTTTAGATAAAAATTAAGAACTTAAAATGGCTGTAGCTCCGTAAATAAGAGGAATTTTTCAAAAATAAGCATAATTCGTGATCACCTATAAAAAATCGATTTTTATATTCGTGATCACCTATAAAAAATCGATTTTTATATAAAAATTAAGAACTTAAAATGGCTGTAGCTCCGTAAATAAGAGGAATTTTTCAAAAATAAGCATAATTCGTGATCACCTATAAAAAATCGATTTTTATATTCGTGATCACCTATAAAAAATCGATTTTTATATAAAAATTAAGAACTTAAAATGGCTGTAGCTCCGTAAATAAGAGGAATTTCACAAAAATAAGCATAATTCGTGATCACCTATAAAAAATCGATTTTTATATTCGTGATCACCTATAAAAAATCGATTTTTATATTCGTGATCACCTATAAAAAATCGATTTTTATATAAAAATTAAGAACTTAAAATGGCTGTAGCTCCGTAAATAAGAGGAATTTTTCAAAAATAAGCATAATTCGTGATCACCTATAAAAAATCGATTTTTATATTCGTGATCACCTATAAAAAATCGATTTTTATATAAAAATTAAGAACTTTAAATGGCTGTAGCTCCGTAAATAAGAGGAATTTCGCAAAAATAAGCATAATTCGTGATCACCTATAAAAGATCGGTTTTTATATAAAAATTAAGAACTTAAAATGGCTGTAGCTCCGTAAATAAGAGGAATTTTTCAAAAATAAGCATAATTCGTGATCACCTATAAAAAATCGATTTTTATATTCGTGATCACCTATAAAAAATCGATTTTTTATATAAAAATTAAGAACTTAAAATGGCTGTAGCTCCGTAAATAAGAGGAATTTCACAAAAATAAGCATAATTCGTGATCACCTATAAAAAATCGATTTTTATATTCGTGATCACCTATAAAAAATCGATTTTTATATTCGTGATCACCTATAAAAAATCGATTTTTATATAAAAATTAAGAACTTAAAATGGCTGTAGCTCCGTAAATAAGAGGAATTTTTCAAAAATAAGCATAATTCGTGATCACCTATAAAAAATCGATTTTTATATTCGTGATCACCTATAAAAAATCGATTTTTATATAAAAATTAAGAACTTTAAATGGCTGTAGCTCCGTAAATAAGAGGAATTTCGCAAAAATAAGCATAATTCGTGATCACCTATAAAAGATCGGTTTTTATATAAAAATTAAGAACTTAAAATGGCTGTAGCTCCGTAAATAAGAGGAATTTTTCAAAAATAAGCATAATTCGTGATCACCTATAAAAAATCGATTTTTATATTCGTGATCACCTATAAAAAATCGATTTTTAGATAAAAATTAAGAACTTAAAATGGCTGTAGCTCCGTAAATAAGAGGAATTTTTCAAAAATAAGCATAATTCGTGATCACCTATAAAAAATCGATTTTTATATTCGTGATCACCTATAAAAAATCGATTTTTATATAAAAATTAAGAACTTAAAATGGCTGTAGCTCCGTAAATAAGAGGAATTTTTCAAAAATAAGCATAATTCGTGATCACCTATAAAAAATCGATTTTTATATTCGTGATCACCTATAAAAAATCGATTTTTATATAAAAATTAAGAACTTAAAATGGCTGTAGCTCCGTAAATAAGAGGAATTTTTCAAAAATAAGCATAATTCGTGATCACCTATAAAAAATCGATTTTTAGATAAAAATTAAGAACTTAAAATGGCTGTAGCTCCGTAAATAAGAGGAATTTTTCAAAAATAAGCATAATTCGTGATCACCTATAAAAAATCGATTTTTATATTCGTGATCACCTATAAAAAATCGATTTTTATATAAAAATTAAGAACTTAAAATGGCTGTAGCTCCGTAAATAAGAGGAATTTTTCAAAAATAAGCATAATTCGTGATCACCTATAAAAAATCGATTTTTATATTCGTGATCACCTATAAAAAATCGATTTTTATATAAAAAATTAAGAACTTTAAATGGCTGTAGCTCCGTAAATAAGAGGAATTTCGCAAAAATAAGCATAATTCGTGATCACCTATAAAAGATCGGTTTTTATATAAAAATTAAGAACTTAAAATGGCTGTAGCTCCGTAAATAAGAGGAATTTTTCAAAAATAAGCATAATTCGTGATCACCTATAAAAAATCGATTTTTATATTCGTGATCACCTATAAAAAATCGATTTTTAGATAAAAATTAAGAACTTAAAATGGCTGTAGCTCCGTAAATAAGAGGAATTTTTCAAAAATAAGCATAATTCGTGATCACCTATAAAAAATCGATTTTTATATTCGTGATCACCTATAAAAAATCGATTTTTATATAAAAATTAAGAACTTAAAATGGCTGTAGCTCCGTAAATAAGAGGAATTTTTCAAAAATAAGCATAATTCGTGATCACCTATAAAAAATCGATTTTTATATTCGTGATCACCTATAAAAAATCGATTTTTATATAAAAATTAAGAACTTAAAATGGCTGTAGCTCCGTAAATAAGAGGAATTTTTCAAAAATAAGCATAATTCGTGATCACCTATAAAAAATCGATTTTTAGATAAAAATTAAGAACTTAAAATGGCTGTAGCTCCGTAAATGAAAGGAATTTCGCAAAAATAAGCATAATTCGTGATCACCTATAGAAAATCGATTTTTATATAAAAATTAAGAACTTAAAATGGCTGTAGCTCCGTAAATAAGACGAATTTCGTAAAAATAAGCATAATTCGTGATCACCTATAAAAAATCGATTTTTATATAAAAATTAAGAACTTTAAATGGCTGTAGCTCCGTAAATAAGAGGAATTTCGCAAAAATAAGCATAATTCGTGATCACCTATAAAAGATCGGTTTTTATATAAAAATTAAGAACTTAAAATGGCTGTAGCTCCGTAAATAAGAGGAATTTTTCAAAAATAAGCATAATTCGTGATCACCTATAAAAAATCGATT
>JASKUP010000493.1:0-18116 GCA_030448955.1 Trichopoda pennipes
CTAAAATACACTAAGTACATTAAATACAATAAAGGGCGCTAAAGTACACCAAATTTCAAAAAAATACAATAACGTACATCAAAATACCCCAAAGTACACCAAAGTACACTACAGTACACAAAAGTAAACTAAAATACACTAAAAGACACAAAAGTACACTAAAATACACTAAAGTATATTAAAATACACTAAAGTGAACCAAAATACACTCAAGTAAACTAAAATACACCAAAATACATTAAGTACACTAAAACACAAAAGAAGTACACCAAAGTACACCAAAGTGCATTAAAATACAATAAGGTACACTAAAATACGCTAAGGTCCACAAAAATGCACCCAAAATACATCAAAGTAAACTAAATTACACTTAAATAAACTAAAGTACACTAAAGTACACTAAAGTACACCAAAGTGCATTAAAATACAATAAAGTACACCAAAATACACCAAAGTACACTAATTAAAGTACAATAATATACACTAAATACACCGAGGTACAGTAAAATACACTAAGGTCCACTAAAGTACACCTAAAGACACTAAAGTACATTAAGTACACTAAAATAAAATAAATTACACTATAGCACACCAAAGTGCATTAAAATACAATAAAGTACACCAAAATACACCAAAGTACACTAAAATAAACAAAAAGACACTAAAGTACACTAAAATACACTAAAGTGCACTAAAAGTAACTAAAGTACAATAAAATACACCGCGGTGCACTAAAATACACTAAAGTACACTGAAAGACACAAAGAACTCCAAATTACACTTAAATAAACTAAAGTACACTAATATACACTAAAATACACCGAGGTACACTTAAATACACTAAGTACACTAAAATACACTAAAGTACTCTAAAATACACCAAAGTGCACCAAAATACAATAAGTACACTAAAATACACAAAAAGTACACTAAATACACTATCGTACACTAATATACACCAAAGGTCCATTAATTGCACTAAAATACACTAAAAGACACTAAAGTACACTAAAATACACCAAGTACACTAAAATACAATCAAGTACACCAAAGTGCATTAATATACAATAAAGTACATAAAAATACACCAAAGTACACTAAAACATACTAAAATACACCAAAATACACCAAAGTGCACTAAAGTACACTAAAAGACACTAAGTAACTAAAATACACTAAAGTACACTAAAAGACACTAAAGTACACTCAAATACATCGAGGAACACTAAAATACATAAGGTCCACTAAATGCACTAAAGTACACTAAAAAACCATAGTGTACACTAAAATAAACCAAAGTCCGCTTTAATACACTAAAAGACAACTAAGTACACTAAATTACACTTAAATTAAACTAAAGTAAACTAATATACACTAAAATACACCGAGGTGCACTAAAATACACTAAGGTCCATTAAAATACACTGAAGTACACTAAAAGACACTAAGGTACTCTCTAAATTACACTTAAATAAACTAAAGTACTCTAATATACACTAATATACACCAAGGTACACTAAAATACGCTAAGGTCCACTAGAATACACCAAAAGACACTAAAGTACATTAAGTACCCTTAATAAAATTAATTACACTATAGTACACCAGAGTGCATTAAAATACAATGAAGTACACCAAAATACACCAAAGTACACTAATTAAAGTACAATAATATACACTAAAATACACCGAGGTTCAGTAAAATTACACTAAGGTCCACTAAAGTACACCAAAAGACACTAAAGTACATTAAGTCCCTTAAATAAAATAAATTACACTATAGTACACCAAAGTGCATTAAAATACAATGAAGTACACCAAAATACACCAAAGTACACTAAAATAAACAAAAAGACACCAAAGTGCATTGAAATACAATGAAGTACACCAAAATACACCAAAGTACACTAAAGTATACTAAAATACACCAAACTACACAAAAGTACACTAAAATACACTAAAAGACACTAAAGTACACTAAAATACACTAAAGTGCACTAAAAGACACTTAAGTACAATAAAATACACCGCGGTGCACTAAAATATACTAAGGTCCACTAAAGTACACCAAAGTGCATTAAAATACAAGTAAAGTACCAAAATACACCAAAGTACACTAAAGTATACTAAAATACACCAAAATACACCAAACTACACAAAAGTACACTAAAATACACTAAAAAGACACTAAAATACACTAAAGACACTAAAGTACACTAAAAACAATAAAGTACACCAAAGTGCATTAATATACAATAAAGTACATAAAAATACACCAAAGTACACTAAAGCATACTAAAATACACCAAAATACACCAAAGTGCACTAAAGTACACTAAAAGACACTAAAGTACACTAAAATACACTAAAGTACACTAAAAGACACTAAAGTACACTAAAATACATCGAGGAAAAACTAAATACACTAAGGTCCACTAAAATGCACTAAAGTACACTAAAAAACCATAGTGTACACTAAAATAAACCAAAGTCCGCTTTAATACACTAAAAGACACTAAAGTACAATAAATTACACTTAAATAAACTAAAGTACACTAACATACACTAAATACACTGATGTGCACTAAAATACAGTCAGGTCCCATTAAAATACACGAAAATACACCAAAAAAACACTAAATTATACTTAAATATATTAAAGTACAATAATATACACTAAAATATGCCAAGGTACACTAAAATACCGAGGTGCATTAATATTCAATAAAGTACACCAAAATACACCAAAGTACACTGAAGTATACTAAAATACACCAAAATACACCAAAGTACACTAAAGTACGCTAAAATACACTAAAAGACACTAAAGTACAAAAAATACACTAAGTGCACTAAAAGACACTAAAGTACAATAAAATACACCGCGATGCACTAAAATACACTAAGGTCCACTAAAGTACACCAAAAGACACTAAAGTACACTAAAATACATTAAGTACACTAAAATACAATAAAGTACACTAAAGTACACCAAAGTGCATTAAAAGACACTAAAGTACACTAAATTACTCTTAAATAAACTAAAGTAAACTAATATACACTAAAATACACCGAGGTACACTAAAATACACCAAGGTACACCAAAATACACTATAGTACACTAAAGTACACTAAAATACGCGAAAATTCACTAAAGTACACCAAAGTACACAAAAATACAATAAAGTACACCACAATAGAATAAACCACCCTAAAGTGCACTAAAATACACTAAGTACATTAAAATACAATAAAGGCCGCTAAACTACACCAAATTTCAAAAAAATACAATAACGTACATCAAAATACCCCAAAGTACACCAAAGTACACTACAGTACACAAAAGTAAACTAAAATACACTAAAAGACACAAAAGTACACTAAAATACATTAAGTACACTAAAATACAATAACGTACACTTAAGTACACCAAAGTGCATTAAAATACAATAGAGTACACCAAAATACCCCAAACAAAACTAAAATACACTAAAGTGCACTAAAAGACACTAAAGTACAATAAAATACACCGCGGTGCACTAAAATACACTAAGATCCACTAAAATGCACTAAAGTACACTAAAATACACCAAAGTACACTAAATTACACTTAAATAAACTAAAGTACCCTAATATACTCTAAGATACACCGAGGTGCACTAAAATACACCGAGGTGCACTAAAATACACTTAGTACCCTAAAATACACTAAAGTATTCTAAAATACACCAAAGTACACAAAAATACACCAAAGTACACGCAAATACAATAAAGTACACCAAAATACACCAAAGTACACCACAGTACACTAAAGTACACTAAAAGACACTTAAATACAATAAAGTACACTAAAATAAACTAAAGTACACTAAAAAACACTAACGTACACTAAAATACATTAAAGTCCATTAATTGCACTAAAATACACTAAAAGACACTAAAGTACACTAAAAGACAATAAAGTACACTAAAGTACACCAAAGTGCATTAAGATACAATAAAGTACCACAACATACACAAAAGTATACTAATATACACCAAAGTGCATTAAGATACAATAAAGTACCACAAAATACACAAAAGTATACTAATATACACCAAAGTCCACATTAAATTCACTAAAATACTCTAAAAGACACTATAGTACACTAAAATACACTCAAGTACACTAAAATACACTCAAGTACATCAAAGTACACTAAAATACACCAAAGTTCGCTTAAATACTCTAAAATACACTAAAAGACACTAATGTACAATAAAATACACTAAAAGACAATAAAGTACACTAAAATACACCGCAGAACACTAAAATACACTAAAGTATACTAAAAAACCATAAAATACACTAAAAACCATCGAGTACACTAAAATAAACCAAAGTTCCCTTTAATACACTATAAGACACTAAAGTACAATAAATTACACTTAAATAAATTAAGTACACTAATATACACTAAAATACACCGAGGTGCACTGAAATACAGTAAGGTCCATTAAAATACAATAAAATACACCAAAAAAATACTAAATTATACTTAAATATATTAAAGTACAATAATACTAAAATATGCCGAGGTACACTAAAATACCGAGGTGCATTAATATTCAATAAAGTACACCAAAATACACCAAAGTACACTAAAGTATACTAAAATACACCAAAATACACCAAAGTACACTAAAGTACGCTAAAATACACTAAAAGACACCAAAGTACACAAAAATACACTAAGTGCACTAAAAGACACTAAAGTACAATAAAATACACCGCGATGCACTAAAATACACTAAGATCCACTAAAATGCGCTAAAGTACACTAAAAGACACTAAAGTACTCTAAATTACACTTAAATAAACTAAAGTACACTAATATACACTAAAGTACACGAAAGTGCATTAAAATACAATAAAGTACACCAAAATACACCAAAGTACACTAAAGTATACTAAAATACACCAAAATACACCAAACTACACAAAAGTACACTAAAATACACTAAAAGACACTAAAGTACACTAAAATACACTAAAGTGCACTAAAAGACACTTAAGTATAATAAAATACACCGCGGTGCACTAAAATACACTAAGGTCCACTAAAGTACACCAAAAGACACTAAAGTACACTAAAATACATTAAGTACACTAAAATACAATAAAGTACACTAAAGTACACCAAGTGCATTAAAATACAGTAAAGTACACCAAAATACACCAAAGTACACTAAAACACACAAAAAGAGGCTAAAGTAGACTAAAATACACTAAAGTATACTGAAAGACACAAACGTACTCTAAATTACACTTAAATAAACGAAAGTACACTAAAATCCACTAAAGTACTCTAAAATACACCAAAAAGCACCAAAATACAATAAAGTACACTAAAATACACTAAAGTAAACTAAAATACACTATCGTACACTAAAATACACCAAAGTCCATTAATTGCACTAAAATACACGAAAAGATACTAAAGTACACTAAAAACAATAAAGTACACCAAAGTGCATTAATATACAATAAAGTACATAAAAATACACCAAAGTACACTAAAGTACACTAAAGGACACTAAAGTACACTAAAATACACTAAAGTACACTAAAATACACCGAGGAACACTAGAATACACTAAGGTCCACTAAAATGCACTAAAGTAAACTAAAAAACCTTAGTGTACACTAAAATAAACCGCTTTAATACACTAAAGTACACTTAATTACACTTAAATAAACTAAAGTAAACTAATATACACTAAAATACACCGAGGTGCACTAAAATACACTAAGGTCCATTAAAATACACTAAAGTACACTAAAAGACACTAAAGTACTCTAAATTACACATAAATAAACTAAAGTACTCTAATATACACTAAAATACACCAAGGTACACTAAAATACGCTAAGGTCCACTAAAATACACCAAAATACATCAAAGTAAACTAAATTACACTTAAATAAACTAAAGTACACTAAAGTACACCAAAGTGCATTAAAATACAATAAAGTACACCAAAATACACCAAAGTACACTAATTAAAGTACAATAATATACACTAAAATACACCGAGGTACAGTAAAATACACTAAGGTCCACTAAAGTACACCTAAAGACACTAAAGTACTCCAAATTACACTTAAATAAACTAAAGTACACTAATATACACTAAAATACACCGAGGTACACTTAAATACACTAAGTACACTAAAATACACTAAAGTACTCTAAAATACACCAAAGTGCACCAAAATTCAATAAAGTACACTAAAATACACTAAAGTACACTAAAATACACTATCGTACACTAATATACACCAAAGTCCATTAATTGCACTAAAATACACTAAAAGACACTAAAATACACCAAGTACACTAAAATACAATCAAGTACACCAAAGTGCATTAATATACAATAAAGTACATAAAAATACACCAAAGTACACTAAAGCATACTAAAATACACCAAAATACACCAAAGTGCACTAAAGTACACTAAAAGACACTAAAGTACACTAAAATACACTAAAGTACACTAAAAGACACTAAAGTACACTCAAATACATCGAGGAACACTAAAATACACTAAGGTCCAATAAAATGCACTAAAGTACGCTAAAAAACCATAGTGTACACTAAAATAAACCAAAGTCCGCTTTAATACACTAAAAGACACTAAAGTACACTAAATTACACTTAAATAAACTAAAGTACTCTAATATACACTAATATACACCAAGGTACACTAAAATACGCTAAGGTCCACTAGAATACACCAAAATACGTCAAAGTAAACTAAATTACACTTAAAAAAACTAAAGTACACTAAAGTACACCAAAATGCATTAAAATACACCGGGGTGTACTAAAATACACTGAGGTCCACTAAAATACACTAAAATACACCAAAGTACACTAACTTACACTTAAATAAATTAAAGTACAATAATATACACTAATACACACCGAGGTACACTATAATACACTAAGGTCCACTAAAATACACTAAAAGACACTAAAGTACACTAAAATACATTAAGTACACTAAAATACAATAAAGTACACTAAAGTACACGAAAGTGCATTAAAATACAATAAAGTACATCAAAATACACCAAAGTACACTAAAGTATACTAACATACACCAAAATACACCAAACTACACAAAAGTACACTAAAATACACTAAAAGACACTTAAGTACAATAAAATACACCGCGGTGCACTAAAATACACTAAGGTCCACTAAAGTACACCAAAAGTACACCAAAGGTACTCTAAATTACACTTAAATAAACTAAAGTACTCTAATATACACCAAGGTACACTAAAATACGCTAAGGTCCACTAGAATACACCAAAAGACACTAAAGTACATTAAGTACCCTTAAATAAAATAAATTACACTATAGTACACCAGAGTGCATTAAAATACAATGAAGTACACCAAAATACACCAAAGTACACCAAAGTACACTAATTAAAGTACAATAATATACACTAAAATACACCGAGGTTCAGTAAAATACACTAAGGTCCACTAAAGTACACCAAAAGACACTAAAGTACATTAAGTACCCTTAAATAAAATACATTACACTATAGTACACCAAAGTGCATTAAAATACAATGAAGTACACCAAAATACACCAAAGTACACTAAAATAAACAAAAAGACACCAAAGTGCATTAAAATACAATGAAGTACACCAAAATACACCAAAGTACACTAAAGTATACTAAAATACACCAAACTACACAAAAGTACACTAAAATACACTAAAAGACACTAAAGTACACTAAAATACACTAAAGTGCACTAAAAGACACTTAAGTACAATAAAATACACCGCGGTGCACTAAAATACACTAAGGTCCACTAAAGTACACCAAAAGACACTAAAGTACACTAAAATACATTAAGTACACTAAAATACAATAAAGTACACCAAAGTGCATTAAAATACAAGTAAAGTACCAAAATACACCAAAGTACACTAAAGTATACTAAAATACACCAAAATGCACCAAACTACACAAAAGTACACTAAAAGACACTAAAATACACTAAAAGACACTAATGTACACTAAAAACAATAAAGTACACCAAAGTGCATTAATATACAATAAAGTACATAAAAATACACCAAAGTACACTAAAGCATACTAAAATACACCAAAATACACCAAAGTGCACTAAAGTACACTAAAAGACACTAAAGTACACTAAAATACACTAAAGTACACTAAAAGACACTAAAGTACACTAAAATACATCGAGGAACACTAAAATACACTAAGGTCCACTAAAATGCACTAAAGTACAGTAAAAAACCATAGTGTACACTAAAATAAACCAAAGTCCGCTTTAATACACTAAAAGACACTAAAGTACAATAAATTACACTTAAATAAACTAAAGTACACTAACATACACTAAAATACACTGATGTGCACTAAAATACAGTCAGGTCCATTAAAATACACGAAAATACACCAAAAAAACACTAAATTATACTTAAATATATTAAAGTACAATAATATACACTAAAATATGCCAAGGTACACTAAAATACCGAGGTGCATTAATATTCAATAAAGTATACTAAAATACACCAAAATACACCAAAGTACACTAAAATACGCTAAAATACACTAAAAGACACTAAAGTACAAAAAAATACACTAAGTGCACTAAAAGACACTAAAGTACAATAAAATACACCGCGATGCACTAAAATACACTAAGGTCCACTAAAATGCACTAAAGTACACTAAAAGACACTAAAGTACTCTAAATTACACTTAAATAAACTAAAGTACACTAATATACACTAAAATACACCGGGGTGTACTAAAATACACTGAGGTCCACTAAAATACACTAAAATACACCAAAGTACACTAAATTACACTTAAATAAATTAAAGTACAATAATATACACTAATATACACCGAGGTACACTACAATACACTAAGGTCCACTAAAATACACTAAAATACACTAAAAGACACTAAAGTACACTAAAATACATTAAGTACACTAAAATACAATAAAGTACACTAAAGTACACGAAAGTGCATTAAAATACAATTAAGTACACCAAAATACACCAAAGTACACTAAAGTATACTAAAATACACCAAAATACACCAAACTACACAAAAGTACACTAAAATACACTAAAAGACACTAAAGTACACTAAAATACACTAAAGTGCACTAAAAGACACTTAAGTACAATTAAATACACCGCGGTGCACTAAAATACACTAAGGTCCACTAAAGTACACCAAAAGACACTAAAGTTTTTTTTTTTTTTTTTTTTTTTTTCAATAATTATTTATTGTATCTTCAAGAAGCTGAACTAACAATAAGTTTTAAAATCTTAAATTCTAAAAAAAAAGTTAAATTAGTCCCGACCATGTCAGAACTAACCTTTTGGGTAAAAAAAATTGACATTAAAAAAAAAACAAAACAAATATGTCTATGATATGTCATCTGTAGCATTGAGGATTAAAGCTGCGATATCCTTCTTTTTTTAATCGGCTATGTCCACTATAATTCAAGATATTGCGAGCAAGGGGGTTAGGATGGTCTTCAAGCTTCATTAAGTATTTGCCTGCGTATTTGATGATTTCTGTAGTCACCAGCGGTATGTCTAAATCACGATGTATGTTTCAATTTCTGATGTACCATGGAGCGGAAGTTATCAACCGTAAAATTTTATTTTGCATACGTTGGATTCTATCCACATTTGAAGCTGAGGCAGTGCCCCAAAGTTGGATTCCATAAGACCATATTGGTTTCAGAATACTCTTGTAAATTAGAAGTTTGCAATCTAGGCCAAGTCTCGAGTTTCTGCCAATGAGCCAGTGTAATTGTGTTAGCTTAAGTTTCATTTGTGTTAGCTTTGAGTCAATATGATGTTTCCATGTAAGACGACGATCAAGATATATACCAAGATATCTCACATAATTATGGTGAGGAACAATGTGATTATTGATTCGAACGGGTGAACAATTATCTCTTCGCAGGGTGAAAGTCACATGAATGCACTTTTGAACATTCACTTTAATTCTCCATAATTTTAACCACAACTCCAACTGAGTTATATGTTGCTGAAGATTTATTGAGGCCTGGTAGGAGTTTTCGTGCGAACTTAGACACGCTGTATCATCAGCAAACGTGAAAGTGTGGACAGTTTCACTTACAGGCATATCGCAGGTATATATCAAATATAAAACTGGTCCAAGAATGCTACCTTGTGGTACACCTGAGGAAATTGGTCTGGATACAGTCACGAAGTCTCCTTCAACAACAGCAAATTTTCGTCCAATTATGTAGCTTTTCAGTAGGTTGCTCATATTACAAGGCAAGTGAGCGGTCAGTTTTAGAAATAGACCTTCAAGCCAAACTTTGTCAAAAGCCTGGGAAACATCAATAAAAATAGCTGAACAATACTTCTTCTCTTCAAAAGTCCTTCTTATCACCTGAACCAATCTATGGGTTTGCTCAATTGTGCTATGTCTACTTCTAAAACCAAATTGATGGTCTGGGATACACCCACTATCCCTTAGCATTGGAGACAATTTATCCATAAGCAACTATCGAAAACTTTTGAAATAGTTGGTAATAGACTTATGGGCCTATATGACTCAGTGTTGGTTAGGTCTTTACCCGGTTTTGGAATCATTTTAACTTTAGAAATCTTCCAGTGGTCAGGATAGTATTCAAGCCGTAAAATGGCATTAAAAATGAATAGCATGATTCTGACTGCAATATTAGGAAGCTCCTTCAACATTTTGTTACTTATGCCGTCCATACCAGGAGCTTTTTTCGGATTTACTTCAGAAATTAGCTTTTGTACCTCACGCAACTTAAACTTTAAGGGTCGAAGGGGTAATCCAACTACGCTCGGCAAACTAACGTCATCAGTACATATGTGTGGGGTGAATACATCTTCCAAGTAACCGGCAAATAAGTCACCTTTTTCAGCGTCCCTTCTTGCCCAATCTCCACTGATATTACGTAGGGGTGGCTTGTACTCAACGGGCTTTTTAAGGTTTTTTGTAGCACGCCATAAAGAATAATTGGAGTTTGGTGTAGCATCGAGGCCCGCCAGATATTTCTCAAAATATGCAGTTTTTTCATATGCTAGTAAGTCTCTAAGCCGCTTTGTGCATTCTCTAAGTCTCTGCTTCTGCAGGGGCGATCTGTGTTGTTGCCAATCTCTCCTAGCTCTTCGTTTTTCCGCTACGAAACGTTCGATGTCTGAAGAATAGATGTGACCTAAAGCAGTCTGCGGATGTTTAGTTGTTGCAAGCTGTGCTGCTTGTTTAATATTTTCACTAAAAGTTGCAAGGCTACACTCCACATCCTCCTTTGTTTCTAGCAAAATATTCTCCGACACTAAAGTACACTAAAATACATTAAGTACACTAAAATACAATAAAGTACACTAAAGTACACCAAAGTGCATTAAAATACAATAAAGTACACCAAAATACACCAAAGTACACTAAAACACACAAAAAGAGGCTAAAGTAGACTAAAATACACTAAAGTGCACTAAAAGTAACTAAAGTACAATAAAATATACCGCGGTGCACTAAAATACACTAAAGTACACTGACAGACACAAAAGTACTCTAAATTACACTTAAATAAAATAAAATACACTAATATACACTAAAATACACCAAGTACACTAAAATACACTAAGGTCCACTAAAAGACACTAAAGTACACTAAAATACACTAAGGTCCACTAAAATGCACTAAAAGACACTAAAGTACACTAAAATACACTAAAAGACACTAAAGTACACTAAAATACACTAAAGTGCACTAAAAGACACTTAAGTACAATAAAATACACCGCGGTGCACTAAAATACACTAAGGTCCACTAAAGTACACCAAAAGACACTAAAGTACACTAAAATACATTAAGTACACTAAAATACAATAAAGTACACTAAAGTACACCAAAGTGCATTAAAAGACACTAAAGTACACTAAATTACTCTTAAATAAACTAAAGTAAACTAATATACACTAAAATACACCGAGGTACACTAAAATACACCAAGGTACACCAAAATACACTATAGTACACTAAAGTACACTAAAATACGCGAAAATTCACTAAAGTACACCAAAGTACACAAAAATACAATAAAGTACACCACAATAGAATAAACCACCCTAAAGTGCACTAAAATACACTAAGTACATTAAAATACAATCAAGGGCGCTAAAGTACACCAAATTTCAAAAAAATACAATAACGTACATCAAAATACCCCAAAGTACACCAAAGTACACTACGGTACACAAAAGTAAACTAAAATACACTAAAAGACACAAAAGTACACTAAAATACACTAAAGTATATTAAAATACACTAAAGTGAACCAAAATACACTCAAGTAAACTAAAATACACCAAAATACATTAAGTACACTAAAACACAAAAAAAGTACACCAAAGTACACCAAAGTGCATTAAAATACAATAAGGTACACTAAAATAAGCTAAAGCTTTCTAAATTTACCAAAATACACTAAAAGACACTAAAGTACACTAAAACACACTAAGTCTACTAAAAGACACTAAAAGTACACTAAAATACACTAAAGTACACTAAATTACACTTAAATAAAATAAAATACACTAATATACACTAAAATACACCAAGTACACTAAAATACACTAAGGTCCACTAAAATACACCAAAGTACACAAAAATAGAATAAAATACACTAACTTCCATTAAAATGCACTAAAGTACACTAAAAAACAATAAAGTACACTAAAAGACACCAAAGTCCGCTTAAATACACTAAAAGACACTGAAGTACACTAAATTACACTTAAATAAACTAAAGTAAACTTATATACACTAAAATACACCGAGGAGCATTAAAGTACGCTAAGGTCCACTAAAATACAATAAAATACACCAAAGTACACTAAATTACACTTAAATAAATTAAAGTACAATAATATACACTAATATACACCGAGGTAAACTAAAATACACTAAGGTCCACTAAAATACTCTAAAGTATACTAAAATTTACCCAAGTCCATTAAATACACTAAAATACACTAAAGTACACTAAAATACAATAACGTACACTTAAGTACACCAAAGTGCATTAAAATACAATAGAGTACACCAAAATACCCCAAACTAAACTAAAATACACTAAAGTGCACTAAAAGACACTAAAGTACAATAAAATACACCGCGGTGCACTAAAATACACTAAGGTCCACTAAAATGCACTAAAGTACACTAAAATACACCAAAGTACACTAAATTACACTTAAATAAACTAAAGTACACTAATATACTCTAAGATACACCGAGGTGCACTAAAATACACCGAGGTGCACTAAAATACACCAAAGTACACAAAAATACACCAAAGTACACGCAAATACAATAAAGTACACCAAAATACACCAAAGTACACCACAGTACACCAAAGTACACTAAAAGACACTTAAATACAATAAAGTACACTAAAATAAACTAAAGTACACTAAAAAACACTAACGTACACTAAAGTACATTAAGTCCATTAATTGCACTAAAATACACTAAAAGACACTAAAGTACACTAAAAGACAATAAAGTACACTAAAGTACACCAAAGTGCATTAAGATACAATAAAGTACCACAAAATACACAAAAGATATACTAATATACACCAAAGTCCACATTGAATTCACTAAAATACTCTAAAAGACACTATAGTACACTAAAATACACTCAAGTACACTAAAAATACACTAAAGTACATCAAAGTACACTAAAATACACCAAAGTTCGCTTAAATACTCTAAAATACACTAAAAGACACTAAAAGACAATAAGGTACACTAAAATACACCGCAGAACACTAAAATACACTAAGGTCCACTAAAATGCACTAAAGTATACTAAAAAACCATAAAATACACTAAAAACCATCGAGTACACTAAAATAAACCAAAGTCCGCTTTAATACACTAAAAGACACTAAAGTACAATAAATTACACTTAAATAAATTAAGTACACTAATATACACTAAAATACACCGAGGTGCACTGAAATACAGTAAGGTCCATTAAAATACAATAAAATACACCAAAAAAATACTAAATTATACTTAAATATATTAAAGTACAATAATATACACTAAAATATGCCGAGGTACACTAAAATACCGAGGTGCATTAATATTCAATAAAGTACACCAAAATACACCAAAGTATACTAAAATACAGCAAAATACACCAAAGTACACTAAAGTACGCTAAAATACACTAAAAGACACTAAAGTACAAAAAAATACACTAAAGTGCACTAAAAGACACTAAAGTACAATAAAATACACCGCGATGCACTAAGGTCCACTAAAATGCACTAAAGTACACTAAAAGACACTAAAGTACTCTAAATTACACTTAAATAAACTAAAGTACACTAATATACACTAAAATACACCGGGGTGTACTAAAATACACTGAGGTCCACTAAAATACACCAAAGTACACTAAATTACACTTAAATAAATTAAAGTACAATAATATACACCGACGTTCACTATAATACACTAAGGTCCACTAAAATACACTAAAATACATTAAAATACACTAAAAGACACTAAAGTACACTTAAATACATTAAGTACACTAAAATACAATAAAGTACACTAAAGTACACGAAAGTGCATTAAAATACAATAAAGTACACCAAAATACTCCAAAGTACACTAAAGTATACTAAAATACACCAAAATACACCAAAATACACAAAAGTACACTAAAATACACTAAAAGACACTAAAGTACACTAAAATACAATAAAGTGCACTACAAGACACTAAAGTACAATAAAATACACAGCGATGCACTAAAATACACTAAGGTCCACTAAAGTACACCAAAAGACACTAAAGTACACTAAAATACTTTAAGTACACTAAAATACAATAAAGTACACTAAAGTACACCAAAGTGTATTAAAATACAATAAAGTACACCAAAATACACCAAAGTACACTAAAACACACAAAAAGAGGCTAAGGTAGACTAAAAATACACTAAAATGCACTAAAAGTAACTAAAGTACAATAAAATACACCGCGGTGCACTAAAATAGACTAAAGTACACTGACACACACAAAAGTACTCTAAATTGCACTTAAATAAACGAAAGTACACTAATATACACTAAAATACACCGAGGTACACTTAAATACACTAAGTACACTAAAATCCGCTAAAGTACTTTAAAATACACCAAAAAAGCACCAAAATACAATAAAGTACACTAAAATACACTAAAATACACTATCGTACACTAAAATACACCAAAGTCCATTAATTGCACTAAAATACACGAAAAGATACTAAAGTACACTAAAAACAATAAAGTACACCAAAGTGCATTAATATACAATAAAGTACATAAAAATACACCAAAGTACACTAAAGGACAATAAAATACACTAAAGAACACTAAAATACACCGAGGAACACTAGAATACACTAAGGTCCACTAAAATGCACTAAAGTAAACTAAAAAACCTTAGTGTACACTAAAATAAACCGCTTTAATACTCTAAAGTACACTTAATTACACTTAAATAAACTAATGTAAACTAATATACACTAAAATACACCCAGGTGCACTAAAATACACTAAGGTCCATTAAAATACACTAAAGACACTAAGTACAATAAAATACACTAAAAGACAATAAAGTACACTAAAGTACTCCAAAGTGCATTAAAATACAACTAAGTACCACAAAATACACCTACGTACACTAAAGTACACCAAAGTACACATACTACACTAAAATACACCGAGGTACACTAAAATATACCAAGGTACACCAAAATACACTATAGTACACTGAAGTACACTAAAATACGCGAAAATACACTAAAGTACATCAAAGTACACAAAAATACAATAAAGTACACCACAATAGAATAAACCACACTAAAGTACACTAAAATACACTAAGTACACTAAAATACAATAAAGGACGCTAAAGTACACCAAATTTCAAAAAAATACAATAACGTACGTTAAAATACACCAATGTACACTACAGTACACAAAAGTAAACTAAAATACACTAAAAGACACAAAATGTACACTAAAATACACTAAAGTACATTAAAGTACACCAAAGCTAATTAAATACACTAAACTACATTAAAGTGAACCAAAATACACTAAAGTACACCAAAATACACCAAAGTACACAAAAATAGAATAAAACACACTAAAGTACACTAAAATATATTAAGTACACTAAAATACAATAATGTACACTAAAGTACACCAAAGTGCAATAAAATACAATAACGTACATCAAAATACACCAAAGTACACCAAAATACACTGTAGTAAACTAAAATACACTAAAGTGCACTAAAATACACCAAAGTACACAAAAATAGAATAAAATACACTAACTTCCATTAAAATGCACTAAAGTACACTAAAAAACAATAAAGTACACTAAAAGACACCAAAGTCCGCTTAAATACACTAAAAGACACTGAAGTACACTAAATTACACTTAAATAAACTAAAGTAAACTTATATACACTAAAATACGCCGAGGAGCATTAAAGTACGCTAAGGTCCACTAAAATACACCAAAGTACACTAAATTACACTTAAATAAATTAAAGTACAATAATATACACTAATATACACCGAGGTACACTAAAATACACTAAGGTCCACTAAATACTCTAAAGTATACTAAAATTCACCTAAGTCCTTAAATACACTAAAATACACTAAAGTACACTAAAATACAATAAAGTACACTAAAGTACACCAAAGTGCATTAAAATACAATAAAGTACCACAAAATATACCAAAGTACACTAAAGTATACTAATATACACCAAAGTCCACATTAAATTCACTAAAATACTCTAAAAGCCACTATAGTACACTAAAATACACTCAAGTACACTAAAGTGCACTAAAATACATCGAGGAACACTAAAATACACTAAGGTCCACTAAAATGCACTAAAGTACACTAAAAAACCATAGTGTACACTAAAATAAACCAAAGTCCGCTTTAATACACTAAAAGACACTAAAGTACACTAAAATACAATAAAGTACACTTAAGTACACCAAAGTGCATTAAAATACAATAGAGTCCACCAAAATACCCCAAACTAAACTAAAATACACTAAAAGACACTAAAGTAAACTAAAATACACTAAAGTGCACTAAAAGACACTAAAGTACAATAAAATACACCGCGGTGCACTAAAATACACTAAGGTCCACTAAAATGCACTAAAGTACACTAAAATATACCAAAGTACACTAAATTACACTTAAATAAACTAAAGTACACTAATATACTCTAAAATACACCGAGGTGCAATAAAATACACTTAGTACCTTAAAATACACCAAAGTATTCTAAAATACACCAAAGTACACCAAAATACACCAAAGTACACGAAAATACAATAAAGTACTCCAAAATACACCAAAGTACACCAAAGTACACTAAAAGACACTTAAATACAATAAAAGTACACTAAAATAAACTAAGGTACACTAAAAAACACTAACGTACACTAAAATACATTAAAGTCCATTAATTGCACTAAAATACACTAAAAGACAATAAAGTACACCAAAGTGCATTAAAATAAACAAAAGTATAACAAAATACACAAAAGTATACTAATATACACCAAAGTCCACATTAAATTCACTAAAATACTCTAAAAGACACTATAGTACACTAAAATACACTCAAGTAAACTAAAATACACTCAAGTACACTAAAATACACTCAAGTACATCAAAGTACACTAAAATACACCAAAGTTTGCTTAAATACTCTTAAATACACTAAAAGACACTAAAGTACAATAAATTACACTTAAATAAACTAAAGTACACTAATATACACTAAAATACACCGAGGTGCACTAAAATACAGTAAAGGTCCATTAAAATACAATAAAATACACCAAAAAAACACTAAATTATACTTAAATATATTAAAGTACAATAATATACACTAAAATATGCCACGGTACACTA
>JASKUP010000494.1:0-15328 GCA_030448955.1 Trichopoda pennipes
CCCTTCCTCCATCCATCATCCCTGTCTCAGTCCATCATCCCTGTCTCCATCCATCATCCCTGTCTCAGTCCCTCGTCCCTGTCTCAGTCCCTCGTCCCTGTCTCAGTCCCTCGTCCCTGTCTCCATCCATCATCCCTGTCTCCATCCATCATCCCTGTCTCCATCCATCATCCCTGTCTCAGTCCCTCGTCTCTATCTCAGTCCCCTCGTTTCAGTCCCTCGTCCCTGTCTCAGTCCCTCGTCTCTATCCCAGTCCCTCGTTTCAGTCCCTCGTCGCTATCTCAGTCCCTCGTCCCTGTCTCCATCCATCATCCCTGTCTCAGACCCTCGTCCCTGTCTCCATCCATCATCCCTGTCTCAGTCCCTCGTCTCTATCTCAGTCCCTCGTTTCAGTCCCTCGTCCCTGTCTCAGTCCCCTCGTCTCTATCCCAGTCCCTCGTCCCTATCCCAGTCCCTCGTCGCTATCTCAGTACCTCGTCGCTATCTCAGTCCCTCGTCCCTGTCTCCATCCATCATCCCTGTCTCGTCCCTCTCTCAGTCCCTCGTCCCTGTCTCAGTCCCTCGTCCCTGTCTCCATCCATCATCCCTGTCTCAGTCCCTCGTCCCCTGTCTCCATCCATCATCCCTGTCTCAGTCCCTCGTCCCTGTCTCCATCCATCATCCCTGTCTCAGTCCCTCGTTCCTGTATCCATCCATCATCCTGTTTTAGTCCCTCGTCCCTGTCTCCATCCATCATCCCTGTCTCAGTCCTTCGTCCCTGTCTCAGTCCCTCGTTCCTGTATCCATCCATCATCCCTGTCTCAGTCCCTCGTCCCTGTCTCAGTCCCTCGTCCCTGTCTCCATCCATCATCCCTGTCTCAGTCCCTCGTCCCTGTCTCCATCCATCATCCCTGTCTCAGTCCCTCGTCCCTGTCTCCATCCATCATCCCTGTCTCAGTCCCTCGTTCCTGTAACCATCCATCATCCCTGTCTCAGTCCCTCGTCCCTGTCTCCATCCATCATCCCTGTTTTAGTCCCTCGTCCCTGTCTCCATCCATCATCCCTGTCTCAGTCCCTCGTCCCTGTCTCAGTCCCTCGTCCCTCTCTCAGTCCCTCGTCCCTGTCTCAGTCCCTCGTCCCTGCCTCAGTCCCTCGTCCCTGTCTCCATCCATCATCCCTGTCTCAGTCCCTCGTCCCTGTCTCAGTCCCTCGTCCCTGTCTCAGTCCCTCGTTCCTGTATCCATCCATCATCCCTGTCTCAGTCCCTCGTCCCTGTCTCAGTCCCTCGTCCCTGTCTCCATCCATCATCCCTGTCTCATTCCCTCGTCCCTGTCCCCATCCATCATCCCTGTCTCAGTCCCTCGTCCCTGTCTCCATCCATCATCCCTGTCTCAGTCCCTCGTCCCTGTCTCAGTCCCCTCGTCCCTGTCTCAGTCCCTCGTCCCCTCTCTCAGTCCCTCGTGCCTGTCTCAGTCCCTCGTCCCTGTCTCAGTCCCCTCGTCCCTGTCTCCATCCATCATCCCTGTCTCAGTCCCTCGTCCCTGTCTCCATCCATCATCCCTGTCTCAGTCCCTCGTCTCTGTCTCCATCCATCATCCCTGTCTCAGTCCCTCGTTCCTGTACCCATCCATCATCCCTGTCTCAGTCCCTCGTCCCTGTCTCCATCCATCATCCCTGTTTTAGTCCCTCGTCCCTGTCTCCATCCATCATCCCTGTCTCAGTCCCTCGTCCCTGTCTCAGTCCCTCGTCCCTCTCTCAGTCCCTCGTCCCTGTCTCAGTCCCTCGTCCCCTGTCTCAGTCCCTCGTCCCTGTCTCCATCCATCATCCCTGTCTCAGTCCCTCGTCCCTGTCTCCATCCATCATCCCTGTCTCAGTCCCTCGTCCCTGTCTCAGTCCCTCGTTCCTGTATCCATCCATCATCCCTGTCTCAGTCCCTCGTCCCTGTCTCAGTCCCTCGTCCCTGTCTCCATCCATCATCCCTGTCTCAGTCCCTCGTCCCTGTCCCCATCCATCATCCCTGTCTCAGTCCCTCGTCCCTGTCTCCATCCATCATCCCTGTCTCAGTCCCTCGTCCCTGTCTCAGTCCCTCGTCCCTGTCTCCATCCATCATCCCTGTCTCAGTCCCTCGTCCCTGTCTCCATCCATCATCCCTGTCTCAGTCCCTCGTCCCTGTCTCAGTCCCTCGTTCCTGTATCCATCCATCATCCCTGTCTCAGTCCCTCGTCCCTGTCTCAGTCCCTCGTCCCTGTCTCCATCCATCATCCCTGTTTTTAGTCCCTCGTCCCTGTCTCCATCCATCATCCCTGTCTCAGTCCCCTCGTCCCTGTCTCAGTCCCTCGTCCCTCTCTCAGTCCCTCGTCCCTGTCTCAGTCCCTCGTCCCTGTCTCCATCCATCAGCCCTGTCTCAGTCCCTCGTCCCTGTCCCCATCCATCATCCCTGTCTCAGTCCCTCGTCCCTGTCTCCATCCATCATCCCTGTCTCAGTCCCTCGTCCCTATCTCAGTCCCTCGTCCCTGTCTCCATCCATCATCCCTGTCTCCATCCATCGTCCCTGTCTCAGTCCCTCGCCCCTGTCTCCATCCATCATCCCTGTCTCAGTCCCTCGTCCCTGTCTCAGTCCCTCGTTCCTGTATCCATCTGTTATTTGTTCTTTTTTGTTAATGTATATTTGTTTGTTGGTATATGACTGTACTTTGTCTTTAATTTAATTTTTTAAATCGATTTAAATTTACGTTGAACATTTTTGAAATTTGTGTCTATGTATATTTTCATTAGTTGAAAACTTTTGATGAAGACACACAAAATTGTGAGTAATTTAATAATATTTTTAAACTTGTATTGTTATAATTTAATATGTAATATCTTGCAGTGAATAAAACATTTCGTTATCCAATTGAATGGAAAAATCGTTTATTTCAATTCAGTCTTCGTTTTCAACATTTTTTATTCAAATTTTTTGGAACTAATTGGTGTCCTCCGTCCTGTTTTTTGTTGGAGAACCAAGTTTTCTTTTTTTTTAGAACAAGTTGCTTTTGATACTGTTTCGCTTGTGGTTTTATTCAAGGTGTGATTTTTGAGAACTTAATTAATTGCGATCAGACTAAAAATAATTCGTTAATGAGAAAAAGTAGAAGACTTCAAGGACTTTCTCCGACAATGCCAATGATAAGATCTCCAATTACAACTAACGTTAGCACTCTTCAAAATTCTAGCGATAATGAGCCTGAAATTGTGGGTGCTTGTATTGATCCAGAAGGTATGCACCAGACGCAAGAGAGCCAAGAACAGGTAACGTCTCAAATTAGCAAGCGTTTAGAAGATATGCAGATTCTATTGTTAAATCAGATAAAATCTATACAATTGGTAATGGAATCTAATAATTTAAATACCCAGAATTCAATTACCGCTATAAGGGAAAACTTACGAATTGTAGAATCAAATGTTGCACGTAATTCTCCGAACATATCAGAGGTGACATTTGCATCAGCTAATAATATTGCAACCACAACAGATACGATCACTCCAAATAGAGTTTTTGATTCAGTTACTTCAACTACAGCATGTGCTTCGTATTCAAATACACACATATTTGATTCAATTCCCTCTACTTCTGCGTTTGTAAATTCTCATCCTATAGTTCATGCTTCACCGTTTATTTCTCATAACCCGCAGGCCAGTTTATCTCAATCCTTAATAAATCATCGACAAAAGAAAATTTACCCTCTACCAAAATTTTCGGGTTTACCGGAAGATTGGCAAACTTTTTATGAATCATTCATGACTTCAACGCAAGAATTCGAGTATTCGGAGCTTCATAATATAATGCGTCTCAGAGAAAGCCTTGAGGGAGATGCGCGAGAGTCCGTGGAATCATTATTAGTCAGTTCGAAAAATGTAAATGCAGTCATTAATACTTTGTCGGAGATGTTTGGTCGACCTGAGCAATTAATAAAATCGCAAATTCAAAAAGTAAGATTATTGCCATCTGTAGACGAATCGGACTTAACCTCTCTTATTCACTTTGCAAATAAAGTCGGTAATATGAAAACATTCTTAGAATCAGTGGGAGGAAACTATCATTTATCGAATCCATTGCTTCTGAGCGAGCTATTAAATAAACTACCCATAGCTAAACGCCTTCAATGGGCAGAAAAATGTTTAAGCCTGGATCGTGTTCCCACAATATCAGATTTCTCAATTTGGCTATCCAATCTAAGAAAAATATCTAACATGGTTAACGATGCCACTCCATTACCGGATATACTAAAAGATAATAAAAAATATGCCTGTTTAGTTATAAAGAAAAATTGTAAATTATGTAATGGTGAATGCAAGTCTTTGGAATTTTGTAAAGCCTTTTCAGATTTGTCTATTGATTCAAAATGGCGGACAGTTATCTCATTGAAGGTTTGTTTTTGTTGTCTTAAATTTGGTCACCATGTTAAAAGTTGCTATTCAAAAAAAGAAGTGTGAAGTTAGCGGTTGTGGAAAAACTCATCATAGTCTTCTGCATAAAAATATTTCATTGAACCAAAAGTCAAATATACATAAAGATTTTTTAAATTTAACTCGTCAACGAGGTCGAAGTTGCCTAATGGATGTTGATTCTGCTGATGTTCTTTTTCAAATTGTGCCTGTTATTCTGTATGGTGCAAATGGTTTTGAAAAAATTTACGCCTTTGTCGATGATGGAGCAAACGTTTCTGTAATAGATTCTGAAATTGTGCAAAAGTTAGGAATATCCGGCCGAGAGGATACTTTAGAAATACGGTGGATAAATCATCAGGTATCTCGAGAACAAACTCAAATAATTGATGTGGTGTTAAGTGGCGTAGAAAATAATAATCTAAGATACAATATGAAAAATGTTTATGTATCATCTCATCTGGACCTTCCTTCTCAAAGTTTGAATATGTCAAAGTATGATTCAAAAAAATATAAATTACCTGCAGATATATCGAATTGCTGTTATGATCAGATTAAACCTAAGATGATAATAAGTTTGGCCCATGCTGTTCTAACCGTCCCAATTGAAACACCGCAAATTTTATCTCCAAGTGGATTAATAGTCACTAAAACAAGGCTAGGTTCGATAATTTATGGAAGTTTAAAGAATGATGACTGTCCACAAAAGTTATTTTCATGTCATTTTAGGAAATCTATGGGAGATATTGATGGTAATATTGAGTTGGAGATTTTAATGAAAAGTTATTTTGGAATTGAAACTTTTGGAACTCGTCATTGTGAACCTATGTTATCTGCAGAAGATAAAAGAGCTTTAGAAATCTTGAATAAGACAACAAAAAGAACTGAGGATAGGTTTGAATCTGGATTACTTTGGCGACAAGATTTTAAGTTATTCCCTGATTCTTACAATATGGCTTTAAAAAGGTTGAATATAGTAGAGAAAAAAATGTCATTAGATCCTTTATATGCCAAGGAATATTGCGAAAAGATGGAGGAATACCTAGAAAAAGGTTATGCACGAATTCTTTCTGAAGAAGAAGCATTAAGACATTCTAACAAAACATTTTATTTACCACATTTTGGTGTTAGGAATCCTAATAAAAACAAACTACGTTTTGTCTTTGACGCGGCAGCAGAGATTGAGAACATGTCTCTAAATAAGGCACTTCTTGCAGGTCCAGATCTAAATCAACCGCTTCATATGGTGCTATTCAAATTTAGACAAGCTCCTATAGCCGTATGTGGCGACCTTAAAGAAATGTTTCATCAAATAGGTATTATTTCCGAGGATCAAGATGCATTACGATTTCTCTGGAGGAAAGGCAATACTTGTGAAACACCTAAGATTTATGTTATGCAGAGGATGATTTTCGGAGCTGCTTGTTCTCCAACTACCGCACAATTTGTTAAGAATCGGAATGCGGAAAATTATATTGAAAAATATCCTCAAGCTGCAACTAGCATTATAGAAAACCACTATGTTGATGATTACGTTGATTGTTTTGATTCGGAACAAGAAGCCATTAATGTTGTAAAGAATGTCAAGTTAATTCATGAATCGGGGGGTTTTCAAATGCACAACCTCATGACGAATTCCGAAGCTGTTGCAAAAGAACTTAGAATTTCAAATGATGATGAAAGAAAAATAAATGCTGATTGTTTTACTTTTGTATTAAAATTTCATAAAGTTCCAAAAAATATACTTGAGTTAAAAACTGTACCATCAAAAAGACAGTTTCTAAGTATTGTAATGTCTATTTTTGATCCGTTTGGCTTTGTAGCGGATTTTGTGGTAGTCGTTAAAATTTTAATGCAAGAAGTTTGGAGAAGTTCTATTGATTGGGAATCAAAATTACCAAATCATATTTATGAAAAGTTTAAACAGTGGCTAAAAGAAATACCAAAAATCGGTCAGTACAAAATTCCTAGGTTTTATTTTCGGGAATTTGAGAAATTTGATAATGGAAATATTGAACTTCATTTGTTTTGTGATGCTAGTGAAGAAGCGCTGGCAGTTGTTGGATACTGGCGTGTTATTAAAAATTCAAGTTCAAAAATCGTTTTTATAACGGGAAAAACAGCTTGTGCTCCAATACGGTATCATTCAATTCCAAAGCTAGAACTTCAGGCAGCTGTAATGGCCGCACGTTTAAAGGATACAATAGTAAAATGTCACGATCGACTTAAACCGAAAAGATTTGTTTTTTGGTCTGACTCCCACACTGTTATACGTTGGATTAGATCAGACCACCGGAAATATAAGCAGTATGTTGCGAATCGTGTATCAGAAATATTGGAGAATTCTGAAATTTGTGATTGGCGTTGGTGTCCAACCTCAGAAAATCCAGCGGATGTTGCGACAAGAGCAAAATTTCCTATTAATTATAACCCAGAAGGACGCTGGAAAAAAGGACCAGACTTTCTTTTTTGCAGCGAAGATAGCTGGCCAGATGAGAAGGCTATGGGGAAAAACAAAGATAGGAGTGATGAATTCTTAAAATCAAAACACGTCGTTATGCTAACGCAAGAATTAAGTGTTATTGATGTTGTTATAAACCGGTTTTCAAAATTTTTTAAAGTGATACGAGTAATATCTTGGGTAATGAGATTTTACAAAAATTCTTATTTGAAATTGAAAACTATTAATGAAGTTAGAGAAGAATTAACTGTGGAGGAATTGTCAGACACTGAAAATAAAATTGTGCAACATGTTCAGAAGAAACATTTTCCCACTGAATATAATAGGTTAACATCAAACGTTAATATCGATTTATCGAGTGATTTGAAAACACTAAATCCATATATCGATGAATTTGGCTTACTTCGAGTTGGCGGTCGTTTAGACAATGCTTCTGCACTTACAAATTATGCCAAGCGACCTATAATACTCCCGAAAAATGACCGGTTTTCTCGTTTGTTAGTGGAATTGTACCACACAAAGAATTGTCATCAAAATATCAATAATGTAATAGGAGATATACGTCAAAAATATTGGATTCCGTCATTAAGAAGCTTAGTGCGGGCTGTTGAAAACAAATGTAATGTTTGCAGGATAAGGAAAGCTAAGCCCATTCAACCTCAGATGGGCATGTTGCCAGTTGATAGAGTAACTCCCTTTATTAAACCCTTTTCCTACACTGGTGTTGATCTGTTTGGACCATTTAATATAAAGATACGCCGGTGTCAAGAAAAGAGATGGGTTGCCTTGTTTACATGTTTGACCGTCAGAGCAATACATCTTGAAATTGTGACTGATTTAACCACCGATTCGTTTTTATTAAGTTTAAGAAATTTTATAAACAGGCGTGGAGCACCAATTCAAATTCGAAGCGATAACGGTAGAAATTTTGTGGGAATAAATAAAGAATTAAAAAATGAAATGTTTTTTATGGATCATAATGAAATAGTTTGCAAATCAACTCCTTTAGGTATAAAATGGATTTTTAATACACCATCTGATCCAAGCTCTGGAGGTGTTTGGGAACGTTTAATACAATCTGTAAAGAAATCGCTTTCCGTGTTATTAGGAAATATTTCCCCTAGATTGGATGTTTTTATGAGTTTTTAATTGAATGTGAAAATATTGTAAACTCAAGACCATTAACACATATTCCTGTGTCGCCCTATGAACCTGATCCCATTACACCAAACCATTTTTTGCTAGGTTGCATAAATTCGACACAAATACCCAACAATTTTGATCCTAAGCTCAGTTGCTTAAAAAAACAATGGCGAATTTTACAAAACTTGAAAAATGGATTTTGGAAACGCTGGATTAGAGAGTATCTTCCAGAATTGACAAGAAGAGTTAAGTGGTGTCTGCCAAGCGCTTCTTTGCAAGTTGGCCAATTAGTCTTTATTTGTGATGATAACGTAGCAAGATCTAAGTGGAGGCGGGGCCGTGTTGTAGGAATTAATGCTGACAAGCGGGGAATGGTAAGATCAGCTGACATAAAAATGTTTGATGGAATTTTGAAGAGACCAGCCTCCAAACTTGCCGTGTTGGATGTTATAAGTGAGTGAATTTCCCTGATAAATTCACGGGGGCCAGAATTTGTTATTTGTTCTTTTTTGTTAATGTATATTTGTTTGTTGGTATATGACTGTACTTTGTTTTTAATTTAATTTTTTAAATCGATTTAAATTTACGTTGAACATTTTTGAAATTTGTGTCTATGTATATTTTCATTAGTTGAAAACTTTTGATGAAGACACACAAAATTGTGAGTAATTTAATAATATTTTTAAACTTGTATTGTTATAATTTAATATGTAATATCTTGCAGTGAATAAAACATTTCGTTATCCAATTGAATGGAAAAATCGTTTATTTCAATTCAGTCTTCGTTTTCAACACCATCCATCATCCCTGTCTCAGTCCCTCGTCCCTGTCTCAGTCCCTCGTCCCTGTCTCCATCCATCATCCCTGTCTCAGTCCCTCGTCCCTGTCTCCATCCATCATCCCTGTCTCAGTCCCTCGTCCCTGTCTCAGTCCCTCGTCCCTGTCTCCATCCATCATCCCTGTCTCAGTCCCTCGTCCCTGTCTCCATCCATCATCCCTGTCTCAGTCCCTCGTTCCTGTATCCATCCATCATCCCTGTCTCAGTCCCTCGTCCCTGTCTCCATCCATCATCCCTGTTTTAGTCCCTCGTCCCTGTCTCCATCCATCATCCCTGTCTCAGTCCCTCGTCCCTGTCTCAGTCCCTCGTCCCTCTCTCAGTCCCTCGTCCCTGTCTCAGTCCCTCGTCCCTGTCTCAGTCCCTCGTCCCTGTCTCCATCCATCATCCCTGTCTCAGTCCCTCGTCCCTGTCTCAGTCCCTCGTTCGTGTATCCATCCATCATCCCTGTCTCAGTCCCTCGTCCCTGTCTCAGTCCCTCGTCCCTGTCTCCATCCATCATCCCTGTCTCAGTCCCTCGTCCCTGTCACCATCCATCATCCCTGTCTCAGTCCCTCGTCCCTGTCTCCATCCATCATCCCTGTCTCAGTCCCTCGTCCCTGTCTCCATCCATCATCGCTGTCTCAGTCGCTCGTCCCTGTCTCCATCCATCATCCCTGTCTCAGTCCCTCGTCCCTGTCTCCATCCATCATCGCTGTCTCAGTAGCTCGTCCCTGTCTCCATCCATCATCCCTGTCTCAGTCCCTCGTCCCTGTCTCCATCCATCATCGCTGTCTCAGTCGCTCGTCCCTGTCTCCATCCATCATCCCTGTCTCAGACCCTCGTCCCTGTCTCCATACATCATCCCTGCCTCCATCGATCATCCCTTCCTCCATACATCATCCCTGTCTCAGTCCATCATCCCTTCCTCCATCCATCATCCCTGTCTCAGTCCATCATCCCTGTCTCCATCCATCATCCCTGTCTCAGTCCCTCGTCCCTGTCTCAGTCCCTCGTCCCTGTCTCAGTCCCTCGTCCCTGTCTCCATCCATCATCCCTGTCTCCATCCATCATCCCTGTCTCAGTCCCTCGTCTCTATCTCTGTCCCTCGTTTCAGTCCCTCGTCCCTGTCTCAGTCCCTCGTCTCTATCCCAGTCCCTCGTTTCAGTCCCTCGTCGCTATCTCAGTCGCTCGTCCCTGTCTCCATCCATCATCCCTGTCTCAGACCCTCGTCCCTGTCTCCATCCATCATCCCTGTCTCAGTCCCTCGTCTCTATCTCAGTCCCTCGTTTCAGTCCCTCGTCCCTGTCTCAGTCCCTCGTCTCTATCCCAGTCCCTCGTTTCAGTCCCTCGTCCCTATCCCAGTCCCTCGTTTCAGTTCCTCGTCGCTATCTCAGTCCCTCGTCCCTGTCTCCATCCGTCATCCCTGTCTCAGTCCCTCGTCTATATCTCAGTATCTCGTTTCAGTATCTGTCCCTGTCTCAGTCCCTCGTCTCTATCCCAGTCCCTCGTTTCAGTCCCTCGTCGCTATCTCAGTCCCTCGTCGCTATCTCAGTCCCTCGTCCCTGTCTCCATCCATCATCCCTGTCTCAGACCCTCGTCCCTGTCTCCATCCATCATCCCTGTCTCAGTCCCTCGTCTCTATCTCAGTCCCTCGTTTCAGTCCCTCGTCCCTGTCTCAGTCCCTCGTCTCTATCCCAGTCCCTCGTTTCAGTCCCTCGTCCCTATCCCAGTCCCTCGTTTCAGTCCCTCGTCGCTATCTCAGTCCCTCGTCCCTGTCTCCATCCATCATCCCTGTCTCAGACCCTCGTCCCTGTCTCCATCCATCATCCCTGTCTCAGTCCGTCGTCCCTGTCTCAGTCCCTCGTCCCTATCCCAGTCCCTCGTTTCAGTCCCTCGTCCCTGTCTCCATCCATCATCCCTGTCTCAGACCCTCGTCCCTGTCTCCATCCATCATCCCTGTCTGAGTCCCTCGTCTCTATCTCAGTCCCTCGTCGCTATCTCAGTCCCTCGTCGCTATCTCAGTCCCGCGTCCCTGTCTCAGTCCCTCGTCTCTATCCCAGTCCCTCGTTTCAGTCCCTCGTTTCAGTCCCTCGTCCCTATCCCAGTCCCTCGTTTCAGTCCCTCGCCGCTATCTCAGTCCCTCGTCCCTGTCTCCATCCATCATCCCTGTCTCAGACCCTCGTCCCTGTCTCCATACATCATCCCTGCCTCCATCCATCATCCCTTCCTCCATCCATCATCCCTGTCTCAGTCCATCATCCCTTCCTCCATCCATCATCCCTGTCTCAGTCCATCATCCCTGTCTCCATCCATCATCCCTGTCTCAGTCCCTCGTCCCTGTCTCAGTCCCTCGTCCCTGTCTCCATCCATCATCCCTGTCTCCATCCATCATCCCTGTCTCCATCCATCATCCCTGTCTCAGTCCCTCGTCTCTATCTCAGTCCCTCGTTTCAGTCCCTCGTCTCTATCTCAGTCCCTCGTTTCAGTCCCTCGTCCCTGTCTCAGTCCCTCGTCTCTATCCCAGTCCCTCGTCCCTGCCTCCATCCATCATCCCTTCCTCCATCCATCATCCCTGTCTCAGTCCATCATCCCTTCCTCCATCCATCATCCCTGTCTCAGTCCATCATCCCTGTCTCCATCCATCATCCCTGTCTCAGTCCCTCGTCCCTGTCTCAGTCCCTCGTCCCTGTCTCCATCCATCATCCCTGTCTCCATCCATCATCCCTGTCTCAGTCCCTCGTCTCTATCTCAGTCCCTCGTTTCAGTCCCTCGTCCCTGTCTCAGTCCCTCGTCTCTATCCCAGTCCCTCGTTTCAGTCCCTTGTCGCTATCTCAGTCCCTCGTCCCTGTCTCCATCCATCATCCCTGTCTCAGACCCTCGTCTCTGTCTCCATCCATCATCCCTGTCTCAGTCCCTCGTCTCTATCTCAGTCCCTCGTTTCAGTCCCTCGTCCCTGTCTCAGTCCCTCGTCTCTATCCCAGTCCCTCGTTTCAGTCCCTCGTCCCTATCCCAGTCCCTCGTTTCAGTCCCTCGTCGCTATCTCAGTCCCTCGTCCCTGTCTCCATCCATCATCCCTGTCTCGTCCCTCTCTCAGTCCCTCGTCCCTGTCTCAGTCCCTCGTCCCTGTCTCAGTCCCTCGTCCCTGTCTCCATCCATCATCCCTGTCTCAGTCCCTCGTCCCTGTCTCCATCCATCATCCCTGTCTCAGTCCCTCGTCCCTGTCTCCATCCATCATCCCTGTCTCAGTCCCTCGTTCCTGTATCCATCCATCATCCTGTTTTAGTCCCTCGTCCCTGTCTCCATCCATCATCCCTGTCTCAGTCCTTCGTCCCTGTCTCAGTCCCTCGTTCCTGTATCCATCCATCATCCCTGTCTCAGTCCCTCGTCCCTGTCTCAGTCCCTCGTCCCTGTCTCCATCCATCATCCCTGTCTCAGTCCCTCGTCCCTGTCTCCATCCATCATCCCTGTCTCAGTCCCTCGTTCCTGTAACCATCCATCATCCCTGTCTCAGTCCCACGTCCCTGTCTCAGTCCCTCGTCCCTGTCTCCATCCATCATCCCTGTTTTAGTCCCTCGTCCCTGTCTCCATCCATCATCCCTGTCTCAGTCCCTCGTCCCTGTCTCAGTCCCTCGTCCCTCTCTCAGTCCCTCGTCCCTGTCTCAGTCCCTCGTCCCTGTCTCAGTCCCTCGTCCCTGTCTCCATCCATCATCCCTGTCTCAGTCCCTCGTCCCTGTCTCCATCCATCATCCCTGTCTCAGTCCCTCGTCCCTGTCTCAGTCCCTCGTTCCTGTATCCATCCATCATCCCTGTCTCAGTCCCTCGTCCCTGTCTCAGTCCCTCGTCCCTGTCTCCATCCATCATCCCTGTCTCAGTCCCTCGTCCCTGTCCCCATCCATCATCCCTGTCTCAGTCCCTCGTCCCTGTCTCCATCCATCATCCCTGTCTCAGTCCCTCGTCCCTGTCTCAGTCCCTCGTCCCTGTCTCCATCCATCATCCCTGTCTCAGTCCCTCGTCCCTGTCTCCATCTATCATCCCTGTCTCAGTCCCTCGTCCCTGTCTCAGTCCCTCGTTCCTGTATCCATCCATCATCCCTGTCTCAGTCCCTCGTCCCTGTCTCAGTCCCTCGTCCCTGTCTCCATCCATCATCCCTGTTTTAGTCCCTCGTCCCTGTCTCCATGCATCATCCCTGTCTCAGTCCCTCGTTCCTGTATCCATCCATCATCCCTGTCTCAGTCCCTCGTCCCTGTCTCAGTCCCTCGTCCCTGTCTCAGTCCCTCGTCCCTGTCTCCATCCATCATCCCTGTTTTAGTCCCTCGTCCCTGTCTCCATCCATCATCCCTGTCTCAGTCCCTCATTCCTGTATCCATCCATCATCCCTGTCTCAGTCCCTCGTCCCTGTCTCAGTCCCTCGTCCCTGTCTCCATCCATCATCCCTGTTTTAGTCCCTCGTCCCTGTCTCCATCCATCATCCCTGTCTCAGTCCCTCGTCCCTGTCTCAGTCCCTCGTCCCTCTCTCAGTCCCTCGTCCCTGTCTCAGTCCCTCGTCCCTGTCTCCATCCATCAGCCCTGTCTCAGTCCCTCGTCCCTGTCCCCATCCATCATCCCTGTCTCAGTCCCTCGTCCCTGTCTCCATCCATCATCCCTGTCTCAGTCCCTCGTCCCTATCTCAGTCCCTCGTCCCTGTCTCCATCCATCATCCCTGTCTCCATCCATCGTCCCTGTCTCAGTCCCTCGCCCCTGTCTCCATCCATCATCCCTGTCTCAGTCCCTCGTCCCTGTCTCAGTCCCTCGTTCCTGTATCCATCCATCATCCCTGTCTCAGTCCCTCGTCCCTGTCTCAGTCCCTCGTCCCTGTCTCCATCCATCATCCCTGTCTCAGTCCCTCGTCCCTGTCTCCATCCATCATCCCTGTCTCAGTCCCTCGTCCCTGTCTCAGTCCCTCGTCCCTGTCTCCATCCATCATCCCTGTCTCAGTCCCTCGTCCCTGTCTCCATCCATCATCCCTGTCTCAGTCCCTCGTCCCTGTCTCCATCCATCATCCCTGTCTCAGTCCCTCGTCCCTGTCTCAGTCCCTCGTTCCTGTATCCATCCATCATCCCTGTCTCAGTCCCTCGTCCCTGTCTCAGTCCCTCGTCCCTGTCTCCATCCATCATCCCTGTCTCAGTCCCTCGTCCCTGTCTCCATCCATCATCCCTGTCTCAGTCCCTCGTCCCTGTCTCAGTCCCTCGTTCCTGTATCCATCCATCATCCCTGTCTCAGTCCCTCGTCCCTGTCTCAGTCCCTCGTTCCTGTATCCATCCATCATCCCTGTCTCAGTCCCTCGTCCCTGTCTCCATCCATCATCCCTGTCTCAGTCCCTCGTCCCTGTCTCCATCCATCATCTCTGTCTCAGTCCCTCGTTCCTGTATCCATCCATCATCCCTGTCTCAGTCCCTCGTCCCTGTCTCAGTCCCTCGTCCCTGTCTCCATCCATCATCCCTGTTTTAGTCCCTCGTCCCTGTCTCCATCCATCATCCCTGTCTCAGTCCCTCGTCCCTGTCTCAGTCCCTCGTCCCTCTCTCAGTCCCTCGTCCCTGTCTCAGTCCCTCGTCCCTGTCTCAGTCCCTCGTCCCTGTCTCCATCCATCATCCCTGTCTCAGTCCCTCGTCCCTGTCTCAGTCCCTTGTTCCTGTATCCATCCATCATCCCTGTCTCAGTCCCTCGTCCCTGTCTCAGTCCCTTGTCCCTGTCTCCATCCATCATCCCTGTCTCAGTCCCTCGTCCCTGTCACCATCCATCATCCCTGTCTCAATCCCTCGTCCCTGTCTCCATCCATCATCCCTGTCTCAGTCCCTCGTCCCTGTCTCAGTCCCTCGTCCCTGTCTCAGTCCCTCGTCCCTCTCTCAGTCCCTCGTCCCTGTCTCAGTCCCTCGTCCCTGTCTCCATCCATCATCCCTGTCTCAGTCCCTCGTCCCTGTCTCCATCCACCATCCCTGTCTCAGTCCCTCGTCCCTGTCTCCATCCATCATCCCTGTCTCAGTCCCTCGTCCCTGTCTCAGTCCCTCGTCCCTGTCTCAGTCCCTCGTCCCTGTCTCCATCCATCATCCCTGTTTTAGTCCCTCGTCCCTGTCTCCATCCATCATCCCTGTCTCAGTCCCTCGTCCCTGTCTCAGTCCCTCGTCCCTCTCTCAGTCCCTCGTCCCTGTCTCAGTCCCTCGTCCCTGTCTCCATCCATCAGCCCTGTCTCAGTCCCTCGTCCCTGTCCCCATCCATCATCCCTGTCTCAGTCCCTCGTCCCTGTCTCCATCCATCATCCCTGTCTCAGTCCCTCGTCCCTATCTCAGTCCCTCGTCCCTGTCTCCATCCATCATCCCTGTCTCCATCCATCGTCCCTGTCTCAGTCCCTCGCCCCTGTCTCCATCCATCATCCCTGTCTCAGTCCCTCGTCCCTGTCTCAGTCCCTCGTTCCTGTATCCATCCATCATCCCTGTCTCAGTCCCTCGTCCCTGTCTCAGTCCCTCGTC